>QVNW01000589.1:0-155403 GCA_014825475.1 Pseudomyrmex flavicornis
CGTTTCAGTAATGTGATCCACAATAACGTCGAGTGTTTCTGTGTTTATTCGAAACTTTAACTTACTGTGAATATTATAAAGTACGCGCGCACATATATCATTAATCAAGAAAAAAATTGCGGGACGCACACGTAGATATGATTATAGAAATGTGTTATTACGTAGAGGAATAATAATAGTGTTTATTCAGCGTACGATAATAACATCGTTACATTAATGTATTCTACTCAATCTTTGTATGGCATGTAACGAGGACGGCTTTGAAATTTAATCGCGTCTATTGCAAATTCACAATACCTCGCCGCTCGTGGATTATTTTGAAACAGCTTCCAGATCGCCTTGAACATTAACGCCACGTGCAAATATTGTATTGCGTTACATCACCGTAAATTAATTGTCTACTTTTTTCTAAACGGTAAAAAAAAGAACTTTAATCAATATGCTGTCGAAGCACTGCGGACGCTCGTGCACGCGTGATAATATTTACGTACATCCTGCTCGGCATACGCGAAAGATAATCTCTAGGATGCAGGAAAGGATGTAAAGGATGATACGTATCTCGATATCTATATATCTATCTTAAAAAAAAAAAAAAAAAAAAAAAAAAAAAAAAAAAAAAAAAAAAAAAAAAAAAAAAAAAAAAAAAAAAAAAAAAAAAAAAAAAAAAAATGTGTATGAAATAAATTATTTCTTATAATGTCTGATATTTAGTTCTCGCATGGCAGATTTTTGATGTAAATAAACGAGATATGCTACATCTTCGCTTTCGCTCTCGCGTGCAGAAACCGAGTACTCGTTCCTTGTTTGCGCGCGGCCAATTATTTCGCAGACGATGCGCGACGGGTTTCGGTCTCGGCCTGCCGATCGAGGGCGCGTCGAATTTAGGCGGACGTAGTACATCTGTCGACCATAACGCCGTCCGTCCACCGGATCGTCGCCATAAGTACCCCGGGCATAAGCGCACACGAGCACAAGCACCATGGACGAGACGTGTGCGCGGCGGATCTTAAAATAAGACCGGCCACCGCGCCGCGCGCCGTAATAAATTTCTCTGCCAGTCTCTTTCTTTCTCTCTTTCTCTCTCTCTCTCTTTTTCTTTCTCTCACTCACTCTTTCTATCTCTCCTCCCTCTCTCATCACTCCTTAAAGTGCTAGCGGGAGCGAAGAGCGGAGCAAAGTGACGGAAGAAAAAAAAAGACACGTACAAAGCGCGAGTCACTGGGATCCAAAGAACGGGGAACGACGGAGCCAACCTCCGTTTCCTCCCCCTGTCACGTATACGCTCACGCGTCGTGCGTTGCTATATATGTTACGATGTAATTCAAGAATTTGACCGCTCGTCCGCGATGACACTCGGGCGGAATTAAAGACGCGAGCTGGCAACACGGCCGGGGTTTAACAGCACCATGAAGTAGCGAAATGTCTCTAAAAGTGAAGCGGAGGAAGTTCGTTTTCGTTTGATTTTATTTCAATTCTAAGGAACAGCGATAATTATTTTTATTATACTTGTGTTTCGATAACACTTTATCTTTGATCTTATTTTTTCCACACATGTGAAATTTATTTCTGTATTGAGATATTACACTTACAACAATCGGACACGCGCCGAGCTATCAGACAGATACAATGACAATCTTGATTTTCGCAAGGACGTTCCATTACAAGCTGATTCATGAATTCGCACACGCGGTTTTATTCTCTTTCGCGCTTCACCCGGTTCGAAAGCGATCGTCACTCTCAATTTTCGAAGCATTACCTGAATCACTCGTTCGAACTAACTCGGATGTTTTCTCCTTCGATCCGTTCACAAATGTTTCTCGGAGCCACTTGCGATGTCATTCCGTAAGAATGCGCGTGTTTATTCTCTTCTTGTTTTGCGTGAGTCTTGCGCGACGCATTTAATTTCAGGGATTTTATCTGAATCATGCAGCGCGCGCGCACAACCTACTCGCGACTTTCATCCATTTCCTCAATCGGACGATCTTTCTTAGAACTCTCGTTAATTGCGACGGCTACTTGCGTTACTTATTAATTAACTAACTTTGTAAATCTCAATCATGTGACGCGCTGAATCACATGCGTGCATCGTGAATGAAAATCTCGCGGAAGACTTTCGTGCGAAGTTAATTCTTCTTACACACACACACACACGCGCGCGCGCGCGCGCGAGTATTTAAATAGATTACCGTTACTTCTATAAATGATGCAAAAATATCTAGAATCTTTATACCACGGATGTTCTATATATTCCGTTAGTGTTGAGCAAGCATCTTGTATTCTTACTCAATTTAAATAGTGTTTATAGCACATAACGTGTCTCAAAGTAGAACCATTAATTTGAATAGTGTGTTATTTATTTTACGTCTCTGTGATGGTTGCTCCGAATCGAGTTCAAAGTTGAAACAAATACATCCGTTCCAGAAAGCACGTTCTTATTTCCAATGCTAAAATAGACATTCGTTTAACGCGACGAGGAGGTTACTGTTGCATGGCCTTTCCGAGCATTCACGAACTGCATCATGCATCGTGTCGTCAGAATATGTTCCGCAATATTCCTAAATCTCAATCGCGTCTTCACTCTTATCACAACTTCTCGATAACACTCGATTTGTTTTTTGTTTGTTTGTTTGCCTCGAATACCGTTTCCGTAAACGCGCCTCGTCATTTCCCTCGCCGCGACAATCTGCTCGCGTTACGCCGTGTTTGCAACACGGCGTGCATCGGCGTGTTGCAATCATTACGCATATTCCGGTATTATCCAGTTCGTTGCGTCGCACGCGAATAATAAATCGCTTGGCGGCATCGTTTAATTGCTCATTACCATCAATTTGTTAATTACCCATCGCTTATATCGATATATTTTGCAGACGTTGAACTTTCAGTCGGGCTTCTACTTACTAATCGATCTAGCGATAAATTCTCTTCGGTTCTTCGCGATTTTCCCATCGCCAGTGGTATACACGCGCACATACACACACACGCGCGCGCGAATATGAATCTTGTTCTCTTCGTGCAGATCGTTCGACCACGCGCGCACGCATATATTCCGGACACTGTGTAACGATCCGTTAATAACGTTACCGTTAACCACGCATTAGTGGTCACCGCGGCTATTTGCATATCGGATCGGTGAGAATTTCAAACCGGTGAGAACGAGCGCGTGTGTGCGCGCAGAGAGGTATAGAAATACGCGCAGAGAAGTATAGAAATACGCGCGCGGATTCCGCTGCCCAGCGAGGCGCCTCCGCCTGCCACCGCGCCATGAAACCGGCCATTACGGTGATTTATCCGCCGTCGAATCGAAGGCGTCGCTGCCGAAATGAACACCACGCCGTCGCCGCTGCCGCTGCCGTCGTCGTGAATCTGAAACGCGCGAGGATCGGCGGATCTGATAAGGTCTGTCTAACAGTACGCGAGCGAGCTAACTATCAATTATCTCGACCTCGAATAGAAAGATCGGAGAGACGCTTTGTGAGAAGGAAACCGAGCGCTCTCCGAGGAGACCGTGTGTGTGTGTGTGTGTTGTATTTGGGTCTCGAACCAAGATATCTCGCGCAGTAGTGCTTCTCGGTGCATTAAACGATTTGGCACGGTGAAAATTCGCCGCGCCGGAGATTAACGCGATCGGATAATAATGTAGGTGGACAGATCGTGATGATTATTTATTGTTGCGTGCACGCGGAAGCATGTTTAAGTTAGGTTGGACGCGAAGAATGACGTTGCGTAATAAAAACCGGTAATTGTTTCTCGCGATAATTGTTCCTAAAATGCGAAATACGAATTTAAGTTGAAAAACAAATTTTTTTTTTTTTTTTTTTTTTTTTTTTAAAAAAAAAAAGATGAGCGCGCAGTGACGCGCGATTATTAACAATTAACGTGTTTTTGTTGATGAAACGTCTACCATGAGCGAGTTCTCAACGATGTAAAGAGACGTCGTGATGTTGGACTGTTTGTTCAACATCGAGTGCGACTAAAGCTTCGAAAAAACGCGATCCCAGGTAGCGAGAACACCAGACGTGTATTATTTAATGGATATCTCGATTATAACAGCGCCCAGCTATTATACCCGTGCAAAAGGCTTTAACAGGATTAACAATAATGTTCCCGGAGCAACTTAATATTCTTCAATTATTCGATGCATTTTGCATCTCGCTCAATTGTTTCTCCTCCAATCATCCTCTCTTTCCGTCCTGTCTTTAAAGAGAGTGTTCCGCTTACTGCGAGCGCGGTATATTTAAATACATCACGTGATCTCTCGATATATATCGACTCCGAATAAACAGCACACAAACAATCGTCGATAAAATAACTGTCGAATGTATCTTCCGCTAAAACTCGGTGCGGTTTTTGTTATTCGTACGTACTTGATACGCATACGTCGATTTATTATACGCGCGCGCGATTGCCACATTCTTGTGAATAATGTTGAAAAAAAAAAAAAAAAAAAAAAAAAAAAAAAAAAAACCAGTTTTGATTTACCGTTTGACTAATTCAATGCTAATTTCTTAATGCAAATTAAAGATCATCAGCTCTATGTGAATACAAGGCTAAGTGATTACTTCGATATATAGGTACACGTGTCGAGGTTTTTATGTGCAATCAAGCGTACTGTCTTATCAGACGTAGTCGCAAACTTCGTATCGATTAAATTAAAGCAATTCCGACAAATCTTGAAAAGAATATTTCGTAGAAATAATAAATATAATTTTTATGTAAAATTTTACTTACAAACGCGTTTTTGTAACGTTGGTATATTTGTTATAACAAAATAATATTTATTACGTTATTGTGCAAAGTTGAATCTGTCAATCGCGCGAAAATTCTTTGTTCGGAATGCGCTTCATTACGAACGCATCGTGTTTATCCGTGGGAAGAAGACCCATTAATTCGCTACGCGCTCGCCAGCCGGCATTCTCGTTTTTCGTCAGTGCGCGCGCGCGCTCGCGCGGATGTACTCGCATTACGCTTAATGTCGCGCGCTTAAAGCGACGCACATGCGGCCAGCAAATTATCGCCGGTATATAATTGTGCTGCGTGCGCGCGTACATATATATATGTATATATGTATATATATACGCTACTCCTCCGTCTTTCTGTCGGAGCGCAACGCAGCAAAATCAACGTCGTACGGAAGAGGCGTTGTATGCGAGCGGTATACGGCCGGCGGCGCGCGTATCTGCCGCGAAATTATGCTTCATTTATATTGCCGCTGCGCGCAATCTGCCGCGTCCACTTAATATAAACACGGACAAGTGTCTCTTGCATCATGTTGAAATAGTCAAACGAACATGTATGTGTTAAATAAATAGCTTTCGTCTGGCGCATCGCATAAATGCCAGAATTTCTAGAGTAACCGAGCGTGTTGCATATTCACCAACGTGTAAATCTCGGACAATCTGTTGCTAATTGTTGTAAACAAGAGATGACGCTCTTGCGTCGAGCTTTCGCAAATAAAATTCCGGATTTTCAGCGCGGCAGCACCCGTTTCTTCATTCCATTATAATTTTCTCCTCTATAATGCGAGAGGCATTATCTTTTGTGTATGCGCATACAATTACGCGGGATTACGTCGCTGCGCAATCATTTCAACGCGCAACACAAAGAACGAAGGGGGGAAAGATCGGCCTCGCCTTTCGGTGTCCTGTTCGCTTTTCGTGCTTGTAAACGAAGCGAAATGTACGACGCTCGTGTACCAAGACGCATTACGCCGCGTGTATTTTTATCAACGGAAGTGCGTCGTTGTACGTGCGCGCATTCCCGTCGTTGTTCGCTGCCTGGAAAAGGCGACGCACGGAGAAGATGCATGCGCGCACGCAATGTACACTTTATTGTCTTCTCGTGCAAGTTGTATGTAGGTAACGTTACACGTGGCGTTGCTCCGATCGGCGTGTTGCGATCCAGAATCTACGCGATGAATCAATAACGAGAGAAGAGACCGATAGCGTCGCGACGGTGACGATTACATCGTTATCGCGCGAATGAAATATTTCGCAATAGCGATGGTACGTACCGTGCCGAGTGACGTACGTGTACGCATAGATGCGATAGTTGGTTAATGTCTGATTGACATAATTGTACAATGGCGCTCTGATGCTTCATTGTCTGTTGTTCACGCAGGATTCAAAGGGAATCGCGAACGTCAAGTATAATCTCGCTCTCATGTATTTTATAAAATTGAAATGTAACAAGAATAATTTCGACGCTTTTCGTTGATGTTAAAAAAAAAAAAAAAAAAAAAAAAAAAAGCATTATTTTTCACTTGTTTTCTTTGTAATTCACGTGCATTTCCATTTTACAGAGCATTTAATACTCGATACATGTGATTTGTCAAATAATTTCAAGATATAAAATAAAAAGTAAACATAACGTAAATACACACACACACAAATATAGCTTGACACGTGTGCGTGGAGTAGTAATAATAAATCCACATAATTCAGTCAAGAAAAGTTTGTTCTATCTGTCGCAATAGATCGACGAGTTAATCATTATTCCGTTATTTATCATTGTATCTTATAAATCAACTTTATCGCTTTTTCATTGACAAGCTGGATGTCGGCAGCGCGGCTAAAAAAAAAAAAAAAAAAAAAAGCAGGAAGTCGGTAACTACGTGCGGGGTTTGATCGATACTCACGCTGCTATTATCTCGCGAATTGGCCGGTTAATGCGAGGAAAGTTTAATACGCGCGTCAGTGAAACATCAGACATTCGAGATAAGCAGATAAGAGAAGCGCGCGCGCACACGTGTATACGACGTGTATGTATGTATGCGCGCCCACGTGGATTCCTGCCAAATAATAGAATCAAATCGACAATAACTTGCCGTATTAATTGTCGACATTTTCAGGGAAATTAAATGTTAAAATATTCGAATATCTTAATATTCAGAAGTGTATAATTGCTACGAATAAAATATTCATGAATGACAAAATCATTTTTATTTTCGTATTTGTGATATATTGAACAACTACAAAAGTAAACTGTCATTTTGAAGGAAGTAGTCAAATGTTAAATGCCAGTTTCATCGAAATAATTACATGGTTTAAACATGTTTATTAAGAAATGAATATAAAAGTATAAAAATAAATCTGAAGTAATATCAAATTTTTTTTAGATTAAACAGAAGTTTCTTAGCTTTATGCAAATGTATGTGCGAATCATTCCATTGCTGAAGTATTCAAATAATTTTAGCAATTTTCTGTTTGAACGGAGAATACAGTAATATTAATTCTGTCTTCAGGTAAAATTTCCAACAGATTAAAACTTCACTGCACACACTTTTGTGTGTGTGTGCGCGTGTGTACGCGCGATGGTATTTCCGATGATCGATGATGCGCGCTCGCGCTCTCGCATATCGATCTTCCGCGAACGAACGTCGAACCCATCGCTACTTATATGCGCGTGATGCCGACGATATGTTTTGCCGAAGCCACGACTGCTGGCGTGCACGCCTTATAACCGGATCAGAAACCATGCAATCGTATCTACTTTTCTACTTACGGTTTTAGGTAGGGGTGCTTTGCGCACATGCGATGTGTATAGAGCCCCGCTGTATACGCGATTACGTGCCCCGGGTGTGTGTTTGTGATACTCAGCGTTTTTTGTATGTAATGCGCACGTTGTAAACCGTTCAACATGTCTTCTGTTTTCTTTTTCGCGTGCGCATTTCAAAGCCGTCTTCCTCGCGGAGCAATTTAAAGGTTCGTTAAAATTCTGGAACAACACGGATACCCCTCCTTCTTCCGTGTGTTCTTTGTCAGCTGTTTAAGCATTGTATGCACGAAGCAGATTCTGACAATTTCTAAGTTAAACGTATATTTACTAACAAAAAAATGAAAGAGATTTTTTTACAATCTAGTTGTGTATTTTTATTTTTTGACATTTTGTAAATTATTTTCAGAATTTTGCTCATACAATAATTAAAAGAAATTATTTACGTACTTTTTATTTTTCAAATTACACAAGATTCTCTTTTCCGTTTGTTATATTTTTTTATTTCAAAGTAAAATTTTCCGTGTAGCATACATCACAGTTAATGTACTCATTATGTCGCCTTAACACACATACATATACGTTGTTTTAAATAACAATTTTAATTTTACGACGTGTTAGCTAACCGAAACAAACGTCAAGTGTCTCGAAAAGCAGATGTTTGCGTGTCAGTAGTAAAATGACGTATAAGTGCGTTGTAGCAAACACCTGAAGGAGCCAAGAATCCCAACGCAGGCAGTATGTCTTGCGACATGCCGCGCAAGTCCGCTCGTTCGTTGTATCGTTGATCTCCGCATTTATTGTGTCTTACGGCGTGTCCTCTTTTATTCCCACTAATCAATTATCGGTTAACGTGCTCGATCACGCGGCCGATTCTTAATCGCGTGCCACGATCTTCCCTCGCGCTGCTGCTTTACGGATTTTAGAAAGCGGACGCTCTGAATTCCGCCGCGAGCTCGTTCGCTCGCGCAGGTGGCTGGATAATTATGGCGAATGACGCCGGTGATACGCGAACGCGCATTGATTCGAGAAAAAATCGCGCATGCACGCGTGTACACGGCAAGGAGCCATTAATAAGTCCGGCGAGGTTTTCTCACGTATAATGTAATATCGAACAATCCGAGCCGATTTCGCAGTGAACAAAACATTGCGGAATCTGATGATTGAACTTTAGAGAAGATTATAATATTGGAAATATATGAATTATTGTTTTTTTTTTTTTTTAAATTACATTCTTTCTCGTACAATATTTATAGCTTCTGTTGCAAATGAGAAATCGTTACATCGAATATGCAGATCAAATTCCGAAAATCGAATGTTTGAGTAAGTAATGTATATTGTATATCGGTAAATATTGTGCTATTCGATTATCCGCTTATTTTGACGGATGATTGAGATAAATTGCGCGATAATCGTATTATATCGTACATGTGAGCAATTTATCAATTAGATTTTATATCGATAACAGCGATACAGAATACTACTGTAGATTTTTGATGATGGGTCGCGTACATATGTATGTATTGTAGTATGCTCCCCGTACAATTCTGTAATAACAATGGTATCGTGGAATATAATTCCCTGGCGGTGAAGACCCTGATATTGTATAAGGCAGCAATAATCAGAAATGTAATTAGCAAATATATCGAGATATTCTATGCGTACACATGTACATTCGAGCAAGTAACAATTCGCCAGGGAATCATGATAAGCAGATCGATACATATCTCGCAAATTAATCGGAGGCTCTTTGATCATTCGCCTATTCTGCTTTGACGCACACGCGATCATACAATTAATTATTGACCCGTTTTAATCCTGTTAGATCTAATTAGAGAGAAGGATGGTGTCCCGTCTCAAAGTTGTTAATTGAGTTCGTTAATGCGATAAAGAAGTTTATAGTGTGTTCTCTCTCTTTCTTCTCTTCTTGCCAGTATCCATTGTCTTTCCTCTTTCGCTTCCTCTGTCTTTTATTTTGTGTCTTTTTTATTGCAGAGAGTTTCAAAGATGCGCAGAGAGATTCCTTCAGACAGTGATTATTTCCACTGCTTCAATTAGTTCAGTTATTCTCATCAACGAGCTTTCTAGCACCCGATCGGAACATTGAGAGATTTGTGTGCCATGTTTAATACTCACAGAAACTTGAAATGCATCTTTGTAAAGGATATCTCGAGTCAAAAAGAAGATTATCCTCTTTACTCTTGTTTTACCTTATTCTCTATTTGTGTGTGTTTTGTTTTTTTATTCTCAGACTTTATTTGAATTATTAGAAAAAGTTGTCTTACTTTGGAACAAAATATGTACAAGTTGAGAAAAGTTTATTTGCATTTTTACACAATAATTATCTTGTCAATTTACATTGCCTGATTTTGATTCCGCTCTTTGCAATGAATATGCATGATAAAGTATTGCCACACGAGATTTACTTTATCCTCTTGCATCGGATTTTCTCATATTTTTGTCGTTATAATAAGGATCGTTTATTCAATCTTGCGCATAATTATTGAAAACGTGCTTTCGTAACCACGAGATTATTAGTAAAATATTTCTCTTTTACGCGCTGCGAAAATTGCCTTCGTCGAGAAATGAATTTCAATGCGTTCGATTGGTTAAGTCACTACTTTTATTGAGATGAAAAAAAGCTCGACCGCGGCGTAATTTTTTTCTCATTGCGAAGCGCGCGCAGTCATCGGTATTTAATAAAATGTATTCTTCCAATTATAAAATTGCATCGTGCAACTGATTCTTTGCGGATTCTGTATCGTAAAAATGCGATTCCACGTATTTACGTCACACTTATTTTCAATGGATTAAGCTTGCGGCGCGCAATGTGCAATTTTTCGTGTTAGATTGCATGCGAGCAACATATGCGCGGTCAATTGATTTGTGATTTAAAAAATAAAAGAATTATCACAAATCGTTGTAGTGCTCGCGCGCAATTTTTCGCGACAAGAAGCATCATAGGCTTTATTTAAATCATATGTTTCGTCTTGTTAATATATAAAAAAAAAGATATACACTTTCTTCTCTACATTTCTCTTCTTTACATAAAGTTATTACTTTGTTATTTATAATTAACAGAGTAAAGTAATTATCAAGCATTAAGATATAATTTAAATATATGTAGTGTTATTTTCTCTGACAATATATAAATATAATATTGTATTATATAAATTATTTTATATTATATAAATATTATATAAAATGTATTTTAGTCTTGAAATACATCTCTTTATACATTCTGCGAATCTCTAGATTTTTTTCTATTTTCAGTTCAATTCTATTATATTTCTCTGCGATCGTTTCCACGCAATAACGTGGAACTCGCTATCATCTCAGGAAGCACTTTTCACGACCGCGATGTACCGCGCGTTACAGTTCAATAAATCGAAATGCCGCACCTCGCGCATTGCACAGACACGAAGTCGATATTGGCCAATAATAAATGTCCCTGCACATGGCAGCATTCAAGCCTCCGTAGTTTTCACGTTAAATTCGGGGCATCGATAATCGAAATCGACTCTCCGCCGAGATCGCAGCATTGTGCGTCTCAGCTTCATATATACGTACACACTGTACAAACGTATGTATACATACGTACGTGTATGTAGCATCGCGTGGTCTCGATATAAGTTGCGCTACTCCGGGAGGGGTCATTAATTATAATTAATATCGTTGTCGATAATCATATTCCGTACAATATTACTACGTACATTGTCGTGAAACGCTTTACGAGAAAAGCGCTATTTTCGCGATCGCGATCGATATTTATCGGTATTATATGTGGTTTTTTTAAATTATGGTTTGTTATTATAAAATGTATGTAATTACACGCAAACACAATATTTAGAATACTATTAACGATTATGAATATTGATTTCATGTATATTGCAATTAAACAATAAATATAGTAATAAGTACATGAGCGATTGAATAAAATATTTTAGTGGCGGTTCTCCTTACACCTCATTTAATAATTTTCACTTCGAAATCATGGTAAGAACTCTCTAGTTCTTACATCAGCTGTAGATTGCAATAAGTTGTTCTTATGTCGTTTTTATAAAGTTCTGAAGAAGACGCGAGGTAAAATATCGTGTGATAAAACATAAAATGTCGCTACTCGCCTGCTTTATTAGCGCTCGGAGAAGCGTACTATGATCGAAAAACTTAT
This sequence comes from Pseudomyrmex flavicornis, assembly GCA_014825475.1. Taxonomy (NCBI): domain Eukaryota; kingdom Metazoa; phylum Arthropoda; class Insecta; order Hymenoptera; family Formicidae; genus Pseudomyrmex; species Pseudomyrmex flavicornis. The sequence continues at coordinate 11,663 of QVNW01000589.1, forward strand.
CATACGAGACTTATTATGCGAGACCTTTGCTTGGAAACGTATTCGTTGTGATAAAGAAATTGATATATTCGTTTGATTTTTTTAGAGAACGCCTTATATCGACTTTGATGCTGGTTTAATCGTAGCACAAACTATAAATCACGTGTCTAAAGAGATCGTGCGATCTTGCTCCAATCACTGTTTGCTGGTAAAAATTAATGATAATGCAAAACAAATAAATTATCTCTTCGTAATTTCGTAGTTTCAAATGTATTTCGTAATAATTTTCGGTAGAGCATATTGCGATAAACATCTTAAACATATATGCGCAAAAAGCGTGTGTGCACACGATCGCTGAAAAACGGAACACCAGATTTTACATTATTAGTATAAACACGAATTTTCATTTTATTGACGCGGAATTCAGAGGAGTAACAGTTAATTATAAAATAAAGCGGTTCTACCGAGAATAAATACGCAATATTGTTATTTTGCCGTCTAATGATTTCGCGAATATATGTTCAATGTTCAAGTATTAACTTGCCCGGGCCTGACAGGTGCAAGAATTGATGCCCATGGGGGTACGGGAACATCTCGACATAGATTGAGTATCGATCATTATACGCGTCGTGGTTATAAATCGTCGTTACGAATCAATTGGCCGCCGAGCGTGACTATTCGCGGATGCAATTAACTGTCGGCGGAAGGCGATTTCACTCGGTCAATTCGCTAATGAAAGGTGAAAAGATATCTGGAGCATTCTTGGCGGTTTGTCCAGGCCACATTTAAAATGTGTTGTCTTCTTATAGAGATTTTTATTTTTTAACTGGATTGACATCGAAATTTTCTCAAATCGAATACTCGAATTTTTATTTAGCTTTGTGCAAAACATTGATTTAATCTTTTCTAACAAGTTAATGTTTTACTCTCTTTCTTTGTGTCTAAAGCAAAGTTTAAAATGATGTTGATGAACAGGTTACATTGTGTCTTGCAATTTTACATTTTTCGAGTCTTCTTCGTGCGTTCTTTGCAAAAATTTCGGCGATTTATGCGGTCTTAAACGTACAAATCGGTTCAGCGGTGCTGCGAGATGAAGGGCAGCTTTGACGTGGATTAAACGACGCTGATTATATGCATCTCGGTTGTAAATCGTTACAAATTAATCGGCCGTCAGACTCCCCTTCGTGTCTGTCGGTAGACGGGATTAAGCGCTTCGCAAGAGGAATCGATTCATCGAGCATCGATCAGAATTCTCGTACACCTCTTAACCTTTACCCGATGCTGAATCTTAGCCCGCTAAGAGAGTTTAGCGTTTCTTTTTTTTTTTTTTGCACGATGAATATGGATAAGTGCGTTTGTCGAATTTCAATATGCGTGAAATATGTTCTTTTCAATATACACGAGAAAGAAAGAGAGAGAGAGAGAGAGAGAGAGAAGAGAAATTTGTTACCATCAACCTCTTGACTTTTCATTGATAAAAGATCGATGCGCCCTTCCTCTTTTCGATCTTCACTCACGCGTGAACTAGCGATTAGAAAAATCACGCGCTTCCCGATGAATTGATAATCTCGATCGATCGAATGAGCGCATGCTTTTCGGTAATTGCCATTTCGCGTACGAAATAACTGTACTACCGCGACGGCTGCTTATACGAAAGATGGGCCGATAATTAATAGCCGCGATTAACTTGACACTGGCGCATCTTATATCATCGAATCTCGTCGAATCAGCGCTATGTGTGTTCGAGCGAGCGAATGAATAACGCACTTGTGGCTATTGTAAAATAGTCAAAATACAATCATAAAGTTAACGTTTACATGTGAAAAACTTTATAATAATTGATCGTTAAAGAAGATGTCTCGTAAACGGAATTTATTAATTTTTGTTACAGGATAATCCGTGTCAACACCCCATTATAATCCTGAGAGATGTCTCGTCGCAAGATATGGAGTCGTTGCTGCGTTTCATGTATCACGGCGAGGTGCACGTGGCCCAAGAGCAGCTGCCTGTCTTTCTGAAAACTGCACACATGCTCAAGGTGAAGGGACTAGCGGATGTTAGCAGAGGCGCCGGTAGTGCGAAAACTCCAGCGCCGTCGTCGTCGACTGGTAACAACGCTAGCGCACCTGTAAGTTGTCCCCGCAGCAGTTTAATATGGAAGTTGGAAAATTAATTATACGGATTATACGGCTGGTTTCGAACTTTTAATTAATTTAGCCTTAATTAAAACGAATTTTAATTAATGTGCTTTAACACTACGCCAGTGCCGCCGCTACCGTGACAAGCGGAATCCTGGGCTTGGATTTTCTCCCGTTTTGTCCTTTAGCTTTTAATTTCGCGACTCATATAAAATGGGCGTTAGAACAAATATTACGCAGAAGTTTTAATAATGGATGAGCAGTCGCATCACATCGTTGTATAAAATATATTGAATGTTAAAGATAGATTAGAGGTGAAATTCGATTATGAAGAACGAGTGCGTTATATATATATATATATATGTGTGTGTGTCATAACACGCGAGATCGATCTCATCGCACTCGTGGCATGTGACAACTCGTTTCTGGATTGTATAAATACATAAATAATAAAGCGAATAAAACTTATACCATTAAAATTTATACCATTTTCTAAGAAACACATTTTAAAGAGAAATTGTTAAAAATAATTATTTTACATATATAAATAATTTATTTTAATATTATTACGAATTAAACAGAAACGCGAAGAAATTGAAATTTTTATACGTTATAAGTAGGTTAATATTTTATATTGAAATAAAATTACATACAGATCAATATTGATGCGTGCAAATGTAACAATAATGTATATTGTTATATACAATTACTGCTGTATGTATGTATGTGTGTACGTGATGTTTGTATAATGATAGTTATTTAATTACATTTATTTATGAGTCGCAGAAGCTAAAGAACGAAATAAAAAGTCACGATAGCTTATTATGTCTCTATGTATGTATGTGTGCATTATCTCCAATTTAAATAGGCGACACCTCGTAATCCGTGGCAAGACAAAGGAGATCTCAGTGATAACAGTCCACCTGAAAAGCGACCGAGAAGTTACAGTCCACCGAACCATGTCGATCAGAAAACAGACCTTCAAGAATCTTTGTTGGGTCAGGCCCTTGAAGGTGGCCCCACGATACACACACCTGCAAACAATATACAGGTGAGGAGAAAATATCTATATGTGTAAATGTTATGAGAAAACAACTGTGATTTTTGTAATGTAAAAATGTCCAAATATTGTTCCTAGTATTGTATTTATTGTTAGTATCGTCAATATTGTTACAAAGATTAGAATTACTTAATTTTTTTACGTTTTTTATATAAAACGGAAATGTATTATTTATGTTTTAGTCAACTGGTGAAGATTCAAACTCGATGTCGGAAAATGACGAGGAAATATCGAATAACGACAGCATCCTAAACACGGTGAAGGCTGAACCGAGTGACATTTTAAACGACTCTGTGGAACATCATCGAAACAGTTTTCCTGCAGCGTTATTGAGTCTTCAAGGTAATTATTTACAAATCACAATTTTCATAATAGAATATTATACTAAGTAAAGTGTATGATTTTGTTTGATCGTTAACTCGATATTCATAAGGCAAAGTTGACTTTATTGTGTCCTAAAGAAATTTTATTGAGAGAATATAAATTAGTTTTTTAATTATAATGACACATTTCAATATTAATTACAAATGTAATTAATAATTAATTTCTCGTCCGGTTACCAATTACTTTTGTAATTAGCAATTAACCCGACTTAATTACTAATTACAGCCTTAATTAAAATTAATTAATGAATAATTACAATTATTTCCATTTGTGTATATAATTTCATTGTGTTCTTTGACTTGCGAAAATGTGTTATATATTATATATAGATATATATAAATCTATTATTAAATATAATAAACTAACACATTATTATTATAATTTGTTTACTTGTGCGCCATAGTTAATTGAATGGCATAGATCTCTCATGATTTATATTTCCGTAAAATCATTTGTGTTGATGTGCATTACATATGTAATAAAAAAACAAAAATTTAATAAAAATAGTAAATATTCTCTAACTTATTATTTTAATATTTTTTATTATTTTTGTTTGTGATAAAATTGCGCCGAAGCGCAAAGAAAGATTTCTTGTATGTACGTTGATAAATAGTAAAAGTTTCCTAATAACCAACATTTTCTATATTTTTTAATTACAGGGATAATGCCAGGACCGTCCGGAATGCATGTGAACCAGGATGCAGCGTTCGGTAAGTGTTATTCTACACATCAACAATTTGATCTTATCCTTTAAACGTTCTCGAAGCCCAGACTAGTATCCTTCCGTCGTTTCCTAAGATTCTGGTCTCTCGTTGTTGCGTTGAATGCATGGAACTCTCGTACCTCTCACAACCCTGCATCCCCTGCCAGCCACCCCTTTTATCACACGGTGAGCAACAGCGTATTATAGAGCCGCATTTTTCGACGGCTTCTCGATGGCTTTTATTATTATTTTGTATTTTATTTGTAAGAGATACAAATCTTTTTTCATATACAGCCACGCAAAATTACGTTTCAATTCGAAAACGAGCTTCACGTCACACGTTTTTAATTTATCTTAACAAAGATACGACGTAAAGCTCATTTTCACGTGGCAATTGTCTAGGGTTAGTTTTGCAAGTGTGAAATTGGTTCGCGTCGTTACTGATCGCATCGATAAAGTCTTCAGGATTGCTATATGAATCGAACTAAATAAATCTAATAAAGCTACAACATTAATAACTTACTTATCGATGTAACGATCTAATTCGGCCGGAAAAAATTCAACGGAAATGAAATCAGAGTTGAAAACAAAAACTGCGATATAAGAAGGTGATGATGAAGAGGAGGCGAATAGTAGGGCCACACACACAGGAGCGCCAAGAACAATTGTCATGTTAACTCGCAATCAAAAGTTGAAAGCAAGTTGTTTTTAGAAAGCTGGAAATTCACGAGAGATATTCCGAAAAAAAAGAGAAAGTTGAAAAAGGTGCATATGAAAAGGCTACAAAAGACGAAAAAAAAGAGCGCTTGAATAGTGTTTAAGGAATCATACAAGATTGGATGAGGACTGACATTGGCTGGTGGTTCCAGGGCGGTGGCAGCCCTCTGGAGGAGATGGCTCAAACCCGAGTTCCGGTTGGCTGTCGGGTACATCCTCCACGAGGAACGAGCACGCCGGGTCTGGAACCTACCAGAGCGGCGGCGGGCACAACTCGAAAGGGCAGGATCTCTCGACCCTGTTACAGCATCACCATCACCATCATCTCGCCACCAGCCAACAGTCGTCGCAGCAACACACTCTCAATGCCCTCAACTCACTCAACAGCCTGAACACTGAGCAACTCACGATGATGCATCAAAAACTGCAGAACAATCTCCAAAGTCTCCAGCAGAGCGCCAAGCAGAGCGATCAATTGAACCTGATGCTTCACACCTGTGCGAAGGACAAGATCGAGAGTATGGCGATGCTCCATCAACAAACACAAAGACGTTACCACCCGATGGACAACTCCAATCACAGCAGTAAACCAAAGTGTCCCGAATGCGGCAAGATATATTCTAATAATTCGAACTTGAAGCAGCATATTGTCAACGTTCATACTGTGCAAACCGAGTATATCTCGTGTTATGTGTGCAGCAAGCAGTTCAAGACCAAGCAGTACCTGCAGATCCACCTGCTTTCTATGCATGGCATCAGAAAACGGAAGAGCTATCCCTTGTATCAGATGCAGACACACATGCAGGCGCAGCAACAATCGTCACAGTCTGCTTCTCAGATTTCTACGGGCCAACAGCTTCAGTATTCCACAACAGACAGGTGGTCCGAAGATAAACAGTGATCCGAGAACTGATCGGAATAGAGATCTCGCTTATGCGATTACACTCACGTGTGAAGAATCCTGAAGACACTTTCTGATGCGTGGAAGAATCGCTGATGTCTCCGCGTAATTTGTGATAAAAGGACACTGGTAGAGGCAGCGCCTGTCGAATTTTCGTGCCGCGAATTTCATAGTGATGGGTTTGTTGTTATTATCGCATGGAGAGAAGATAATAAAAGATATGACAGATTTAAATGTGAACACACAGCGCGTTGCTTGTATTTTTGCGCTTTAAAAATGACAATGTGTGTTCGTGTCTTTTAGCGAAAGTGAGTTAATACTGATAGCACCACGATCGAAAGTGTCACTGTGTGTACATATGTATAAGTAGACTCTCTCTGTGATGCGCTGGAGGAAGGTGCGTAGATACAGCATAAAATATGTTTGTTATTTTCGTAAATAACAATAGAAAGAAAATATGTACAATCTCATATAAAAATCTCTCATAATAGTTTAACGATTTTGTATAAAATATACTTATTTATGTTTTATATAGATAATTTTGAGATCTCATGGTTTATTTATTTTTGTTGGCAAAATTAAAAATCACGGACGAGGAGGTTTTGCTTCGATTACTTATTTCTATTTTAAAGTTTTATGTTTGCTCTCTTTCTGTGAGAGACGCGTATCTTTTATACAGACACTATCACAGAGAAAAAAAAGGTTTCTTTAGATTTATTATTTACGTTTGCTTTATTCTTATTTTTTTATATTAAAATAGAATCTTACATAAATTGACATAACATTATATTAAACTAAACTGGCATTTAATTCAAACAAAAAAGAATGTTAAATTAACATGGTAGTTTAGCAATAGCTGTCGTCTCAGCTGAATATTTTCTTTGAAATAACAGTAGGATAGGAAATAACAAGTAAGATAATAAGAAACTTACTTGAAAGTATGAATTATAAAGATAAATATTTATTTTTTATATCAAAAATTATTTTAGAGAAGTATTACTTTTCAAATGAATAATTTACTTTTATATCAAATTTGTCTATTATTTGAAAAATCAAGCGATCGCACATTTGTTGTTATTTCAAACATCATGTTGAGTGGATTATTTAAATTTGCGTTTAATAAAAATCATTTAAACTTAAAGAAACTTTTTACTCTGTACACAGAAAACAATAATAAGATATAAATGAATTGCGCTCGTAAGTCTTATTTGCTTTTTCGTAAGTTTAATTGTACGAGAAGAAAGAAGTTAACACGTTGAGTGACACGCAAAGTTGTCGTTTGCTTTAGCGCCGAGATTGACTGTTATTTTTCTTTTCTTTATCATCGAGTCAAATAAATTCGTGTTTTGGTGTAACAAGTTTATAGTGATGCTACTTCTGATGAACAGAAGAGATTGTCTCATATGATTTATTATCGCAATAATTTTTTATTTCACAAAAAAAACGCGTCAGGCTGACTCTCATAGCCCGACGCGGCAGTCAGCGTGTTACTAAAATAACTATTGAAATTGTTCAGATGCATAATTTACTTTATGACGAATCGATTTCTTACGAATATGTTAAATATGTGCTTCTCCATATTTCGTAACGTTACATTAAATAATTGAGACATGCCGTGTAATTGGTAGAATTACACATTCATATATTCACACATCCGTTATTCTGAAATTATTAACCTAACCTACTGTTTTTTCGGTTAATTCGATTTTACATTTCACCTCCCTCTAAGCGCATCAGCGGCGGTTAAATTTGACCTTGAATGTGCGTCGAAAAAGCCGCTCCTAAACGACAGAAGCGTACTTGTAGATATTCGTTTTTTATTAGAGCTTGGATAAGGGTGCGGAGGTGTTGATAGGTAAGGTGGAGGCGAAAGAGGGTGCTGGTACGAGAATTGGCCGACCTATTTTCGTTCCATACCGCAGTGCGCAGTTCGCCCTTCGCGGCGACGATAAGCAGACCTTCTCGATTGGTTGAAGGAGGAAAAACAGGGGGGAGAGACATGAGAGAGACAGAGGTAGATAAAGCTCTACGAAAACTTCCTCCGTGAAATTCTTCACGGTATAAATAGTGCGATAAGTGAAGCAATATGATCAGTTTTGTTTCCTTTTTTTTTTAAAGCAAGCTTGCATTATAAAACTAAGTCTCTCCCGTGTATATTTGTGAAATCGGCTTTTGTGAACGGATGAAAAATAACGTAGAACAAACGAGTGAAAAAATGAAAATTGCGAGTTTTACCTTGAAGAACTAAATAATCATTAGTTTTTATTACATGTAGCTTCTTTTTGTGGGAAGACTCTTGACTTTTGTTTTTTTTTTTTTTACATGATTTTGTGAGAATTTATATATTTTAGATGAAAGATCACTTACTGAAAGTGTTCAAACGTTTTACGCCAAACTACATATAATAATAAAAAAAAAAAAAAAAAAAAAAAAAATGTATATGAATAGAATTTCGCAAATTGAAACAGAGCCATAATACTAGTTGCAATCGCAATCTCGCGACGGCAATATATCGTAATTGGCATGATTGATGGCACACAACGTGACGATCATTTCATTAATCATGAGATTTCTCCTGTTCATCACCGATGATGTCAATTTACTCTACATAAACAAAGATTGAAATGCAGACAATCATGCGGTTTTATTTTCAAGCGGAAATCGAGACAAACATTTTGTTGGAGTAAAAAAATCCGAAGTCAATTGATGCAGCATCACTTCGTTTCTCGTGACGTGTATCGGGAACATGTACATGTTATGTACACGTCACGCGTGCTATCGTCCGCGATGTTATGAGGGAGAAAGAGATAGGGTACGTCGTATTGATCTCGAGGATTCAACAAACAGCACCTCCCGCGCGTTCTCCTCTCTAACTCTATCTTGCTTCTCCACCCGGTGCCAATCCCACTCTCTTCACCTCACCCTCTTCCATTTTCTCTTTCCTTCGTCGATGCTTCTCTCTCTTTCTCTCTCTCTCTTTCTCTCTATCCCTCACTATGTTCCATACTATTCGATTCGCCCTCGTGTATATACGGTTTGATGAGGGCAAGCAACCCCGCTCGGACGATAATCGCAATTCCATTGTCGGGTTTTCGATCGCTGTCGGTCTCGTCCAGACGATACTTCGTGTTAAAGATCCATCTTCTTCCGCATTTTTGCTACTACGGGAAACGAATTCGTAGGAGTTGTATCACAGAATGGTATCCAGTAAGTTACGTCCGTAAGAAATTCTTTTTTACTTTTAATAACATGTAATTGCGTGATGTTTTCGATGATGTTTGTGATGACGCCACAATGAACATTTGTGTGGTTTTTCACAATTTAATTCTTTACCACAAGAAAAAAATATCTGTTCGATATGTTCAGTAAAAACTGTTATATACGTTTTTTGACTACAAAACGTTAACTAGATAGACTATAAAATGGTTTGCTAGATATTTCAAAAATTTTAGTTAACTACGTCGAGTAGAACATTGTAGTTCCAAATCAATTCACGCAGTTACTAAACAACGGAAGCAATTTCCCAGAAGAGCCAGCAACTCGTGCGGGGGTAATTTAGTCATTCGTGAAAAGTAAGCATTCCGAGAGAATATTAATTTAACCAGCGGAACCGTTTTGACCCATCGATCCGACGGCGCTTGTTAACAACGCGAGTGCCTGTCTCGAGCTAGCAGATTGCCGATTTCCGCGCAGACGACCGAACGAGCGAGCGAGATCGAGTCGAGCGAACGAACGAACGAACGAACCAGCCAGCCGGAGGAAGTTTACCGGGACACGCGATGTTCGATCTGCCTATGACCATCGACCACGCGATGCCACAGTCGCGTTTACCCTCGTTGCGAACCCCTGACAAAACAAACCCCGCCGGCTTATCCAATTCCGCGGTGTTTCCACGAATTTCTTCCATCTCGTGCCAACCACCCTCGCAGTTCCCGTAAATGGAGGCAGAGCTTCGCATTTGTTCCCAGCAACACCCCCGGCTTGCTTTCTCTCTCTCTCTTCTTGTATCCTCATCCGCGCTCACGTTCTTCTTACTTTAATCTCCCCCTTTCTCCTTTCCCCTTCGGGCTCGTCATGTTCTCCTTATTTCGTGCCATCGGCGTAAAGCAGCGTTGCCTATGAGGCCTCATCTAAAAGCACTCACCGGTACTCTACTCGATTCGGGCGCGGCCGAGGGTGGAATTCACTTCCGTTTCGGGACGTGTGGTAACCCAGTGACACGAGGCTCAGTGCGGGAGAAAGCGATAGGATGGGATCAGCTGCGAAGCTGCGCCACCACCCGCATGACTCTCGCTATGATTGATGAACATCGTTTAATAGGACCTTTCAGAAATGGTCTTCTGGATCTTTGGTATCCTTCTATTATTACAGATTTTTAAGTTAATACATTGTAAGTTAATATATTGCACATATATTTTTGATCGAATATTTGTAATTAGTTGTTTTAAAGAATAGTTTTTACTTTTATATGATTATTATATTATATTATTAATTATATTATATATTACATATAATATAATTGGGAATATGTGCGATCAAGATTTATAGATTTATTTATAGATTGTTATCTTGTGTACAAACAAAAATCTTCAAAAAATATTCTTGCATCTTATCGTCAATCTCGTATGTATTTCAAATTTTACTGAGATTTGTGGGAAGCAAATAAGATTGAATTGAATGACGGATAGCAGCGGTATACTTGCCTCAGGTGTCGTATAAAATATCACACGCGTTATCTTGTCGAGAAATACTTGCTGGGATTCGACCGGAGGCTACATTTTTCCAGAGTTGTGGGTTTCGATCAAATTGCAGTCTTTCCGAACCAATGAATCGTGAGAAAATCACCGCGTTAACCGCGAAACCACGAATAATGCGAGAACCCAAAGACACTAGATTGAGTTCCCGATGAGAAAACATGAGAAAATTTTCTTTGATCTCTGATCTTGAGGCCTCACGAACATACGTTCGCGGCCTAGCTGTGACATCGGAGACAATTACGCGTAACATTTCCGGCCACCGAAATTACGTGTCAGCGTGACTTATGTTCTTTTTGCGCGGGTCCTTATCGCGATCTTTCACGTTGGATTCTAACAGCCCATGGATCTGTGTTTCCCGCTGCAAGGTCGACTTTCGATCGCACACTCTCGGAAGATTAGAACCATCTATCATCCGGATCCGATCCCGAATAACTTCGCTTCGACCGGGTCTGGTCAGATTCTTATCTCCGACAAGTTTTCCCTCTTAGAAATATCGCGATTTTGTCAACGTTTGACCATCGCTGATCTTGCGTGATATTTTTTAATACGTACGACGCAAAAGAAAAGAGAAAAAATGTGCAAATTTTAGGAAAGAACGCAAAAATATTCCGTGAATACATACAAAAGACGATTGATGGATATCCGAAACGATAACAGCAATGTGACACCATTGTCGCTATTTATACGATGTTTCGGATACTTATCAATCGTCCCGTGTACAGAGCTTATTCTATTTGTGACGTGTGTGTGTGTGTGTGTATGTGTGCGAAAAGTTCGCCCGGCACGTGGATGAAAAAAAGTGTAGAACGGAAAGATTTCTTTCTGACTTTTTTTCCGTTTCTTTCTTGACCACCCGTATCCTCCAGATGTCCGTTTGAATTCTTGCTTCCTTGAAAGATCCAAATGCGGGAAGGAAAGCAAAAAAAAAAAAAAGATTACCAAAGTTTAGCGTTGAAGGATAAATTAAAGTAAACGTCGTAGAGAAATATCACAGATTTTCAAAGATATTAAAGGATTTGAAAGACAGCACTGAATTTTTTTGTCACTAATCTTCAATTACTATTATCATTTCGCAATTTAAAAAAAATATAAATACATAGATATATTACTTGTTATTTTTTCATCTCTGAAGAAATTTCACTTAATTAATAATTTATTGAATTTATTTAATCTTTTAATCTCGTATATCGCGCCATTCAAAATTTCGAAAAATATAACGTAACATTTACAATGCTTTTCGAAACCACCTCAGAAACAGTGTTCCGATATCTCAGTGTTTCTAATATTTTTCTCAAAAGAAAAAAAATCTTGCGCAATAACAATTGGGAGAGATAGATCGTGCAAAATTATGTTATTCCGGTTGAATTGTTCGAAATGAAAATTATAGAATAAAAAATCAGAGAAATAAAGGGATCCGGAAATGAGATGAGATTAGATGTGGTGGCTTGCTTTGGGAGTGACGATCAGATATGTATCGGAGGTTGAGGGCAGGATTTATTTAGAGATGGTTTACAGAAGGCGGAAAACGCCGCAGGATATCGCAGGAAGATAAAAATAAGGTTTCTCTTACGCGATAGGCAGAACGACAAGACGAATGCACGGTGTCACACCGAACTACTTGTGTATCCTTTCCTCTTTCCACCATTTTATTTCTTTATGTCTTTCAGTATCCTTTCTTCATACGGCCTTATCGCGCGGCCTACTTTGTTCTTTGCCTCCTTAATGTTTCGAGTATTCTTTTTCTCTGTGCCTTTGCTTCTGCGAGATCCATGTGCTATCTTTCACATTCTCTTAGCGAGCAGGGAGTAAACGCCTCTCTTGAAGCGCTTTAAGGGTGGTTAGCTATAAATTGCCGCGTTGTATGGACAAAAATAACAATTGTAATATTCTCTCTCGGAAAATTTGTCGCATTAGTTTCCACGACATCGCTTTGGCGAATGACTTTTAGGTATTACGTGTCTTCGTACATCTAATTTACGAAGCATGAACAAAGTGTTATTGTTGGAACATCACATTGTGATATAAAAACAGATATATTACTTTTATTTATTTTGTTGATTTTGAAGATTTGATTTTAATGTCATTCTCAGTTATTATTCAAGTTGAAATTTTAAAGAATGTCATATAACTAACCGCGAAATAAAATGATAAAACAATTAGACGGCAAAATCAAAAGAAAAAAAACATTATTACACGTTGACACACTTTTGTATTATATTTCTGTCGCGTATTCGAAAAATCGTTGTCGCGGATATGTATCTAGATGTAGCGATTCTATCTGGTCTATCGATTCTCTCGTCAATAGAAAAAAAAAAAAACGAGAACATATTTCACGGACGTTGCAACAGCACAGCAAACGTCGCCGCGCAGCCGACTGGAAAAAAAATTATCCTCAAAATCTATTTAATGCGATAAAAACGGACATCAAAGGCAAAATCTCATCAACAGAGAAAAAGCTAAAATATGCTTTTAACCGAAAAAAAAAGCGCGAGCTCTTAAACAAATTGGCAGTAATAAACGGATATTTTTGCGTCAAAACATAACGCTTGTGACAATGATTTAGAGGGATAAATCACGTTACAAAGTCAATAAACATATTTTCCAACTTTTTTCACGCAATTCAGAATTTAAACGATAAAAAAAACGACATTAAATAAAATAATGTGACTGATGAAATGTTAAATAAAACACGTGAGTGTATAAAATACGTGATTAAATTCGCTTTTCTATATATATGCACATTATTGCCTCATCAGTTTTAAAGAGACTCGGCGAAAATATAATAATTATAAACTTATATTACTGCAAAGTGCAAAAATTCGTCAATTTATTTATCTAATTTTTTATCGTTTAAAACGCAAAAGTTACGATCTATTGTGCTGACTGGAGAACGGTTTTGCTTGCGCGACGTTTGCCAACTTTCGCGGAGAAAACAAAAAAACCGTCGTGGACGAACTTCGTAGCTAGCAACTTGTCCATTTTCAGATGTCGGCGGCGCGCTCTTGCTACCGGGATTCAATCAAACTTGCAAAGCTTCCGAGCACTCGGCCGAGCACTCGCGCTTCCGGATTACTCGCGAGTAAACAGCGACTGCGAACAGCTTTCAGCGCGACGCCGGACGCTGATAAGACTTCGACGAAGAAGATCCGGTGGTACTTGTTTGTACCTCCCTTGTTATTTCTCTCCTTCTCTTTTCTATCTCTCTTTCTCTCTCTCTCTCTCCTTCTTTCTCAGAGAATTTACAATGAGAAAATTATCGGAGAGAAAATATGAGGTGATGTAGACCGAGGGTGGAGTAATGCGGAAAATCAATGTGGTCATAGAAGAAAAGCGGGTGGGAGAAAGAGCGATAGATAGGTGCCGAGGATAAGGATCCTTTATGTCTGGTCACGTCTTTAATATACCTCGCGTGGGTGGCGGCGGTGTGGCTACGACGGGCTTAATCAATCTTCACGGCGAAATCGCGCGGCTGCTGCATCTATGAGAAACGCGTGCGGTGCTACACTTCGATTAAGACCAATCGCGGAAATGAAATTTGTACTCGGTCTTCAACGAGACCACCGTCTGCGAGAAATGGCATTCGGTTTTTATTCTAGACACGAGATATTATGCTGAGATTTCGAGAACTAAAATTTCGTTTTTTTAAGCTGTATCTTTTTCTTTGTTTGCGCAAGCAATAGGAGAAGAAAAAGAATTGACATTTTACGCGTGTTGTAAAGAATTCCTTTATTTTTCCACGGTTTTTGGAAATGCAGGATACATTTTTTGAATATTTTCTGTAAATATACACGAATGTATTTTTTGTAGTACGTGCTTTTACCTTTTTTAGGACAATGATAAATAATACATTTTCTATATATATAACATATAAATTTTCCATTTCTCACGTATAATTCAAATCTTTTTATCCTCGCCAAGTGGCACTAAAAAAAAATATCTTTTCGAAGTAAAGACAAGATAAACTATGCATTTATTTTTTTTTTGTTTATTATTATTATTCACTTTTTTATTATTGTTCATTTTCTCTTTTTTTTTATTACATTTTTTATAGTAAATGTATCCGATGTATAACTGACCAATATAGTTAAGACTTGTTCTTTTTTCGTACACATAAAAAGTTTCCGTGAAATCTTAACTTTATTGAAAGACCATTAAAGAGACTTATATGAAAAAAAGCGCACTTAAGTTTTAACCCTTTGCACTCCAAGAGGCAAAAAACGTTAGAGTATATAAAAAAAAAAATTCGGGATCGTCGATCTCTAGAGGATCATCAGTTGTAATCAATAAGCAATGCGCTCATTAGTCAAGAGAAGATATTTTATGAAAGTAGAGAGAAAGAGAGAAAGAAGTGAAAGATGGAGAGGAAGAGAAAGGGTGAGAGTTGATGGCTAGAGACGCGAAGAGAAGCGAAATGAAAGATAGAGCAGGCGGAGGCACACAGAGAGAGGGTGCATAGCGGGGTACGAGAGCGGGAGTGACAGAGAGAAAAACACAAGCCGCGCTTTCCCCGAGGGTCCTGGGATCGATCCCTGTGCAATTTCCCGCACATGTCCGCATTGATCTGCCCTCACTTGCCCCCGACACCCACCTCTCGCTCAACCACCACTACCGTCGTTGCTGCCGTCGCCACCACCACCATCACCGCCACCACCAACGCCGGCAACCACCCTAAGCTTCTTCGGCGGTAACTCCGATCGTCCAAACGCCTACCCTCTAGCCGTCCGTCTCCTCCCTTTGCTGCTCCCTTCGCGGACCAAAGTCATTTCAACTACGTCAATTCACCCTCTACTTTTTTTTCTTAACGTGTCCGAGTCTCGTACGCACCCGTTTAATGTACGCATGTCACGCGCGCTCTACGGATATCATTCCCTTCGACAGCCGTTGATATGGTTCGAGTTTTTTTTTTATATGTTCGATCTGAATCCTGGGGCAATCTCGTATTTGTGGACATATATGGTTTTCGAAATGAGGAAACGCACATGTTAAAAGTAATCTTTTTATAAAAACAATTTGTTTCTGAATAATATTGAGAAGAAGGATCTGTCTATCTCTCTCTCTTCCTCTCTTTTTCTCTCTCTCTCTCTCTCTCTCTCTCTCTCTTATTACATATTTCAAACGAACAATAGTTGTACAACGATACGTTTTTTAATTCTTTATGGTGGAAAGTTTTTTTTTATTCTTTCTAAGTTTTGAGTTGTTTGATCATTTTGATTTTTTGATGTTTCTATCCGATTTCGGCAATTTCTTCTAATTTCACTTTGAATACGTAAATCCAACTTTTATTTTCTCCTAACATGCGTGAAACACATTCGTATCTTAGGTAACACACGCGCGTCACGCACAACGATATCCGTCCCCTTCAGTGTCTTCCAATACTCGTTCTTACCCTTCCTTCGTACTTCCAATATTCGTACAAGTCTGTATCACGTGTTCGTTCTAATTTTCCACGGTCTTATATATCATACGTGCCTGAGACGTTTATTTTTTGTAATATTTGATGTTAACATTTTACTTACAAAAAAATAATAAAAAATATTTTTATCTGTTTTTTAAATATACAATTTTATTATCTCGTTAAATTTGAGAGAAACGCTGCTGAATTATATTCAACTCACATATGTGAATGAAATTTTTTGTAATTAATATGTATCTCAAGCAAGCTTGCGAATTGACGTAATAATAAAAAATAACATTTTTTATTTTTTCTTATTTAAATTTGAATCAAATTGTTTAATTTTCAATTAATAATATTTTAAAAAATTATATTATTTCGAGTAACAAGAAATCTCGAACAGGAAAAATGAAATTGTTTAATCTTTTTCTTTTTCGTTGAGGAAGTAAGGTTTTTATTTCGGCTATCTTTATGCCAATCTTGTCATGTTTCTCTCTTTTATGTCCGCATAGTTCTGTATTCTGCGTTATTGCCGCCATTGCTAAGCAATCTCAGTTTCATCCAGGCGGCTCCGGCCATCCGATCGTTTTATTCCAACCCTCCTGTTTGCAAATCCGACTTGCCAGAACGAAAGTCGTTCCAACTATGCGAAACCGTCTCCGTTCTCTCTCACCTAAACGTGCTTTTCCATGTATTAATAGATCTGCGTGTCACGTTCGCGATGTGTCGTACCCCTCCGATAGTTGGGGGAAACTTTCGAGGGGAAAACATGGTTTTTCAATTTTAGGAAAAACGACTCGTCCCGTGCTGTCTCGTCCTATAAACTTTTTTCTCAAAGCACATCAAATTGTTTTATCGTGTAGATTCAGAAACTTTTTGAGAATCTTTCGTGTATGTGCGGAAAACAATATCGTTGATATTTAAGAAACTTTATATGAAGTTTTTACAGTGAAGAAACGTTTCGCTTTTATTAATTAATTTTATACGCTCTTTGAAGAAATATCTGCAAATAATAAACATAATAGATACAATTAACAATAAATTTGATCGGAAGAATAATTTCTTACAAATAAACGTAGGGTAAGTAACAGCAAACGATCGCTATTTTAATTAAAAAAAACAAAAAACAAAAAACAAAAAAAAAACCACGAAGCTCGAGTATTAAACTGCATGAAAAGTACTCACTTTAAAAATGTATACGTGCCAGCGGAATGCTAATTAAACTTGCCAAGAGATCGGATAGCGATGCCAAGGTCAGAGACTCAAATGCCTCGATCAATTATCAAGAGGATGATGCAGCTCTCATGCAATACAAATCGCTGTGCGTTCTTTATTCTCCCTCCCGTTCTGTGCACGCGAGAAAATGAATGAACGAGCGAAAGTTGTGTAAAAGTATATTCTCACATCGCAAAGCGCATCGTACTCTTTTTTTTTTTCGCCCGTCGGGAAGAGGAAAAAACTTCGCTCGCGAGGGGAAGAACGCAAGGTTGAAGGCACACCACGTCGGCTATCTAAATTAAACTTTCCTACTCCGTCGGACTGCCTCTTTCTCTCTCTTCCTCGACGAGTACCATATATCAAATCGCCTGTCATAAACCTAAGTCCTAAGCTGTACCCGAACGCTGATGTAACCAATCGTTAACAAAATCGATACCGGAAGCCAGGTGATCATAGAAGGTAACACGTCGGCATTGACAACGGATGTCATGAAATTGCTTCTGTCGATTTTGAAGAATCGATGTCGAATAATGAAGGAGTTGCTCGTTTTTTGTTTGCCATTGTTTAGAAAAATAATTCTGGTGATAGAAAATACAGACGATTATTTAAATATTTAAACTATACTAGGCAAGTTCAACGTAGCATTAAAATTTAAACCCTTGCTGTTGATTAACTCCCGTGGGGATGTTGCAGGAAAACTGTTGTTTGGTAGTTGTTTCGCACTTCGCTGCCGCAACATTAAATCGGATTTCGGTGTAGCACATCGGGACTCGTTTCTCATTTCGGTAACACTCCCAGAAATAGAAATTGCACCGCGTCGCATATCGATTCTCCACGATTCTATACATCTCCATCTCTTTCTCCGCCCTCGAACGGGATCGACGTTTTCGAGTTGTTCGCCCCCCGCGATAACGCTAGGCAGACGCGGAAGGACCTTCCCGGAAACCCGAAGACATCGATCTTCGAGTTTTCTTCGGCCAATCAGCGTGCTGACTGCTCTTCGAGGAGCAGTCCTCGTTAATGCAGCGCAATTCGTCGGAGCGACGCCGCTAATGGACTGGCGCAATCATCCTAGCTCGCTACCGAATCTCCCTCCCTGTCGACAACATTCGCGGTCTCTCCCTCCGTCTTACGCCTCTTCATCTTACTTGAAGCTTTTTGCGAAAATCTCAATGTCGATTCGATCACTGTATCATCTCGTATTTCACATCTTCTCTCTCTCTCTCTCTTTTTCGCAAAGTTTCTCGGTCGAGTGTCTTTAGCCGTCTTTACCACGTTCTCGTGCGACATAAACTGTCGTCTTTAGTCGCAGAGCTATGAAAGTTCTAATTAGTTTTGCAACTGTAATGTTCGAATATGATGAAGTTTGTGTCATGCTAGATATATAATTAGATAAGTATCTCTCATGTTGAGAGTAATTACCTAAAATTGTTTTAATTATTTATAATTTTTTATAATTTTCTTTTAAAAAGATCCCCCGAGCAATTTCGAAAAGATTTCGTTCTGAATTTATACGCTTTTAGCGTATAAATTCACTGAACCTAAGTCACTGAACTTGGTCGACGTATACATCTATCTTCTCTTTTAATAATATTAAAACATTAATATCTCTTATTATTATCTCTTTTATTTTATTCGCTTTAAAATCAAGTTGAGCGGTGGAAAAATAAATTTTTATTTTTACGACGAAACTTTTTAAATTTTCTCAAGAGAATAATTTCATTCTAAAAAGAATTTCTCTTGAAAGTAATCGCATCCTTTCGTTTATCTTCTCTAAATCTTGTAGCATCTTTTTCTATTTCCACGATCCTTTATTCCGATCCATCCTTTTTCTCTCCACGCCTTTTCTTGCCTATCTCTCTGTGCTTTTTTTTCGTTTTTTTCCTTCACTCCATACTGTTTTTTTTTTTTTTTTTCTATCATTCTCTTTTGTCCAATCGATTTAGAGGTTGGCTGGTAATCAGGCGAACACATACATACCTACATCGTTCACCCCTATCGATCGAACCTGAACTTTTAAGATTTGCCGACGGAATCGCCGCCTTGCTCGAGTATATTTTACGGAAAGGATAATCACGTGTATAATATAAAGTGGCTTTGAATCAAGATGATTATCAATTAAATGGAGCATTAACAAATTTTTTTAACAAGAAGTTTGAATTTTTACAAATCTCGTATATGTTTCACATTTTACGAGTGTATAAAAACTTTGCAAACATATAAGAAAAATTATAAAAAAAAATAAAATATTAAATATTTAAAATTTAAATAAATCCTAGAAATTTCTTTTAAAACGAAGACTATGGGATTACGTTATTTGCATGTATTTTTACAAATATTCCGGAGATTCGAAAAGTTTACGTGATAAAAAAAAAAATAAAAGCATTTGCAAAGCTTAACACTTTCACGGAAGTAGTGCAATGCGACCTTAATTCCATCTGAATTCTAGTATAACCCGATTGATATATAAATCATCACGGAATACGGTTTCCCGCAGTTCGCACGTTAAATATACGCAGCTCCGTAATTCTAATAAATTGGTTTGTCATCCACCATAAATCAAGGACCTTTCTACGTACTCCGCTTTTATACATATACTGTTCATGGTATGAGTTCGGCTTACAAAAGTTACTTTTGAGAATAGAATAGTACGGTCATACAAATAACGTTGATCGAATTTTAATCCGGAGTTATTTTTGCTGGCATGCTGAAAAATATTTTTCCTCGTTGAAAACGTTCTCGTACATAGAAGTAGTATTTTTTCTAGTTACTCGTCATGCGATTGCAGCAATTGTTAGTTTGTTTTTTTTTTTTTTTATTACAGTTATCTAAAAAATTCTTAAAAATATATGACTGTCAAAATTGTATTTTTTGTGAAAAAAATACAATTTACAAAGCGCAAGCAAAAAGTGAAATGTGATTATGTGTGTGTGTGTGTGTGTGTGTGTGTATCACGATATATTAAAACTCTTGTGTGATTGTTAATAAGTAAAACGCATTGCGAAAACATTTGCAAGAGGATGATCGGAAAAAGTAGTCTCTTTCCACGATCTAATATCCATCACACGATGGATCTACACATCCTTCCCTTTCACGTAATGAGACGTGCACGTAAGTGGGAGAGGCCTCATGCTTAGAGATTCGTAGGAAAGATAGTCGTAACGAGGCGTAGAGAGTGGATCAATACGAGGGTTCTTA
Source organism: Pseudomyrmex flavicornis (assembly GCA_014825475.1). NCBI lineage: Eukaryota > Metazoa > Arthropoda > Insecta > Hymenoptera > Formicidae > Pseudomyrmex > Pseudomyrmex flavicornis. Next base: position 32,110 of record QVNW01000589.1, read on the forward strand.
CGTAGTTCGCTTACTCTCCCTTCTTCTCGCTCCACCCCTCTGTGCTCTTCCTTATCTCTTTCTTCCGTCCAGATCTTCTATTTCTCTCGGCTTCTTCTTCATGCTTTCTCGCTCCTTTTCCCTCTCTCTCTTTGGCCACTCTATTCTCCGTCTTTCCTCCGTTATCACATTGTCCTGCGTCTTTCTCTTTCTCTCTTCTCGATGCTTATTGTGCACAAAGACGAAGACGAGTGGCGGTATTTTGTTTACTCTCTGAATTTTCCACCTGTTTGTAAGAACGCGTAAGAAAACGCGGTGCGACGGCGACAGTTATCTCGAAATGCGAGAATAACCGTGCATACCTGCGAGAATGCGTTCGATTATGACGACCATTCATGTCTTTATGCGAGCATGAGAAATTATAAAAGGAATGAACAACAGATTACAACGATAAACAACGCATTGCGAGTTATTTAGCCTAGCGCTATCGAATTACATTTTGGACATCAACAACTACAACAACATCAACAACACACCAAACATCCTACAACCGGGCATGCCCTGAGAGTACGAGAGTAGTGCGCGTGCAAGTGTATATGTACTCTAGAGCAAGGTGAGAGTGAGAGGAAGAGAGAAAGAGAGAGAGAGAGGGAGAGAGAGAGAGAGAGAGAAGCAATGTGAGTGTGTGTGATTTGAAAAGAGACGGATAGATCGGGCGTGAAAGTGTGCTTGAGGGTGTGGAGTGAAAGAGAGCGAAAGTAAGAAAGACACACATAATGCAAGAAAGAAAGAGAGAGAGAGAGAGAGAGACGGAGAGAGAAAGAGAGAGTGAGAACGAGAAATGGTGAAAATGAAATCACGTGTAACTGGTCACATGTGTGTTTAGAGCGACGGAGAGGAAGTGCAATAGAAATAAAAGAACGAAAGGTTTGATATGTGTGTCTCTGTGTGTGTGTATACTTGTGCGAATATATGTACGTAAGCTTGTGTGCGTGACAAAGAGAGAAAGAGAGAGAAAGTGTGTGATCAAGACGTCAAAGACAGAAGAGAGAGAGAGAGAGAGAAGTATGAATGCAAGTGCAATAGAGTACACTAGAGAAAGCGAGAACATGAAAAAGAAAGAAAAGAGAAAAAAGAGACAGAGAATGGGTGAGAAAGAGAGAGAATGAGAAAGAAAGAGAGTGTGAGAGAAAGAAGTTGCGGAAAAGAGACGGGAGAGTGTTGGCGTGAGAGAAAGAGCGAGCAAGGAAAACAGTATCAACTGATGGGCATGTCCTGGTTGTAGGATCGACGATGTCGAAGAGGGAGGAGGCCGCGATGGCGGCCACCGCCACCGATACCACACAGACGGTGGAGAATTTCGCGAGGCATCTCTACACGGCACTGCGCCACGACGACGCTAGGCCTGTATGCCGCTACTGCGGCCGTAGCTACTCGTCGCCGAGCAACCTGCGGCAGCACGTGAAAAACGTCCACTCGAACTGGCCGCCGCCGGACACGTGGCCGCAATGCAACGTATGCGGTAAACGTTGCAAGACCAAGCACTACCTGATCAATCATCAGCTGCAGGCGCACGGTATTCATCAGAGGCCTAGCATGAATAATCCCGCCGCTCAACAGCAACAACAGCAGTATCAGTCATCGTCCTCGTTGCCATGAGTACGTTCGGCGTCGTCGTCGTCGTCGTCGTCGTCGTCGTCGTCCGCTAATTGTCCTGAAATACGTCGAAACGCGGTTAAATCCTCGTTCGTTTATCAAAAGAAAATTTTAGTCGATATTGCACGGTCGGAAATGCGGGGATTACCACCTACTGTATAAGACTGTTGAAAGTTGTAACGAGGATTCTTGTTTTTATGTCGCGGCCGCCATCGTTGCCGTTACGCCCATTATCCGCCCAAAATTTGTTTAATCCTTTTACAAAGCTCCGCTTGTGAATGGAAAGTTAGATTTTAGTAGTCAACGCCAGGGGATCGGAACAGAATGTCGGCAATTATTTCAAATTTTTGTTCCATTTTTTTTCGAATATCATCGAGAGCTAACGATTGATACATCACACATTTTAGTTTCTTGCGCGATATCAAAATGTTGTGGGTTTTTTTTATCTTATTTATAATTACTTAAATTATATTTTAAGTAAAGTAATTTTTAAAATTTGTTTTGTTTTTAATTTTACGCGCAACACACATACATAGTTTTACAATATATTTAATATAATATTGTATGTATGTATATTTACTTTGTTTACGTTTACATTCATTATGGTTATAATTATGATGTTACACCTAAGATTTGTTTAAATATAATTTTAATAACTATTTAACGTTTTGAAAGATTACAGTTCTAATAATGTGTCTATAATGAGAATGGAATTGGAATGAGATATTAATAGAAACCGCGTAACGGAAAAAAACACAAGGGTGAACTCTACATTTTGCAAAATCATTTTCCACCGAGACTAATAAATTAATGTAATAGCCAGATTACATCGATGTTGTGACGATAGCAGACGAGAAACGTGCGCTTAAATATAATTAAAAAAAAAAAAAAAAACTACTAATATTAAAACGTTGAAATTTATACATCACAAAGCGGAATTAATTAAAATCGAGCTTTCCAGATTTTTTCATATCTTAGAGCTTAAACTCTTTCTTGTTAGAATTATTTATTAATTTTTGGCGACGTGTGCCTGAAATTATGTGTGCGCCAAATTAAATGTATACGAAACCTGATTGAGTATACGAAAGTTGATTGAACGAATGATCTTAATCATACATACTTGTAACAGTTAATTATAATTATGCATATAATTTTATAATTATATATTGATTATAATTATGCACATAATTATATTTATTATATAATTATAATATAAATGCAATTATAATTAATTGCATATTAAATTGCGTTGATATCAAAAATATATTTATAATCGATTAGCATGTTTGCGAGTTTAAGGCCTCAGACACCTCCGCCTACCTTTCGCCGAAATTCCAGTTACACACTCGTAGTAAAAGATTCTCAATTTAAATAGCGCATCCTTATTTCCCTATTTGAAGAAAATGGTTAAACGGAAGCGTTGTTTGTCCATATTCTCTTGCACGATGCAGACTCCTTCCAACCCCCGCATTTAAGTATAAAGACCACTTATCCAACAAGACATCTTGACGCAGTTTTATTTTTGTAGAATTTGATTTTGATCGAGTTTACTACAATCTCTGTATATCCCGGCTATACGCCAATATCTTGTTATGATCTCAATTATGTGACGTATATTTATTTATTACGAACATTTAATCTACTATATTGAAAGTATCGAAGTTTGTAATGCAAATATTTATAACGCAACTTTTATGCTGAATGAACGAGAGACTATTTCGCAAGTATGATCATCCCAAATACACAAAACTAATTAGTGCAATATGCATTATATAAATGTTAATTTAATATTTCGAAAATAACGCGTTTAAAAATTAATATATATTTGTTTATATATAAAGGAAATAAACATTTAATGTTATGAAGCGATTGTTATTATGTTTAAGTTTTTCTTTCAAATTTATAGCCAGATAAAGATTGGCACTTTAGCTACTAAGCTATAAATAAGTTTTAGTCTCATGCTAATAATAATTATCGATCGGTCGATGGCAAATGAGAACCGAATATAATTCTACTGTGGGAAATAGTCTTAGATGTTCAACATTGTTGAATCGCGAGGTTGGGCGCGTAGTATTATCGTGCATAACTTTAGGGTGGGATTACGGTGGTGGTGGCTGGTGGTAACGTTGGTGTGGTGGTGGTTGCAGATCACGAGCTTGATGAGGCAGAGGGCGCGGCTTACCACCACCACCACAGCCAATACCAGCAACATCATCGGCATCGCTATCATCATCCACTATCCGTCCTTTCTCCTCACCACCGTCATCAGGCGCCACTGAAAGACGACCCATCAATTAATCAATCTTCCACTACGGCCACTACGACGATCACGACGACCAGCAAGTACCAACGCGGTCAGCCGGACTTCAAGCAACAAAAATTACTGCAGGAGCATCATCGGCAGTACGGTTACAGGTGTCCTCTCTGCTGTAGAACGTTGCAAGATATCAGTGATATGAGAGCGCACTTGGATCACCATTATCCCAGAGACTCGCCCACCTGTCCTGTCACTTCCTGCGCCAAAACTTTCTCTCATCCCAACAGTGTCAGAAACCATATGCGATTGAAACATCCTGTACAGTGGGATCAGATTAAGACCTTAAGATGGACCTATGTCTGATAAAGACGCGACGATCAGTTGAACTCTAAGTGTCATAACTGTAATATCGAAGGCTTTTTCCAAAGAAACATAGCTTTTTATTTTCCCGGTAATAACCCCCTGATAAACGCTCTTTGTGGCAATTGCCCGGCGGTAATATAGTACAATAAATTTATAACTTTATTATTAGGATTATTGTACATATATTTGAAATAAAAACAAAGTGGTAGAAAAATTTAAATTTAATATATTCAATTATTTATTTTTTTTTAAATAAACATATTATTAAATTATGAGTCTTAGATTTTAACTTGTTTAAATTTAATTTCTTTATAAAAACAAGTACCAAATTGATATCAAATTAATATCAAATTGGGCTTGTTATCGTCGTGCAACATATTGTTTTACGTCTATGAATGTTGGAAGAGAGTCTGGTCGACGGAGGATAAACATTTTTTGATACAATCTATGAAACGTCGAAATGTAACATGTAAAAAGAAATGTAAAATCAATAGACATGTATATGTATTGAAAACTACGAATCTGGGCTCTTAATTTTGTAACTTTTGATGTGCGTTACGTATCTTTGTGCAGACAAAATGTATCATAAAATTGCTGCGTATCGATACGTTAATAAAATTATCATTGAAAGTTATAGAAATAAGAGGACAGAAATCAACTGGAACCGATGTATCTCTGCGTAATAATGTACGCGTGAAAAGGTGAAAACCAGACTCTTTTGTGCTTTTATTTGAAAAAACTGTTATACAACGCACCCACCGCAAAGTTTACTTCTGAAAAGCGCACATTGTACATACATACGCGAAATTGTGTAAGAAACTATATCGACAAAGAAAAAAAAATATATATATATATATATAAAAAGAGTTCTATTATATATATGTAGAATATATATATATATATATACGCGTGCGAGGAATGTGTGATATTAAAATAATGAGATTAAATTTGTAGAAAGTTATTAATAGAATTGTTTGTTTTCCAATTTACAAAAATATTTCTTTTCTCAATGACCGATGAAATAATATAAACGAACAAGTGTATATTGAAAAAATTAATTTGAGAGACCGCGGAATCTGTTGTAGTATGTGGATTTTATTAAATTTATTAACTTTCACAAAACTAGTCTCATAACTTTTATATCTGACCGCTCTCATATATATGAAAATATAATACGTGTACACATATGTGTACATAAGTGTATACATAAAAAATTTGTTCTGTATAAAATGGACAAGGCAGTATTTCCTGTAGAACCTGAAGTGTAGATGCCGTAGGATCAAATAACATACGTCGTATACACGCAGCGACGGCCGGTGTATATGCAGACATATTCGACATCGAGATGTAATAATTAGGTTTACGTATCTAAAAAAAAAAAAAAAAAAAAAAAAAAAAAAAAAAACTTATGTTGAATAACGTAGTCTTAAGGATGTAGAAATGTACACTGGAATTGTGAACGAACGCACGGCGACAATCATGCCGAAAAATCGAGTAACGAGTCACTTCTAAAAATTCCGATAAAAAAAAAAAAAAAAAATACGGTGCCGAAGCCATACGTGTGAGAGATACTGGCGCGTGTATGTAAATGTTTCGCGCGAAAGTATGCGAATCTATGTGAGTGGATCGCGAGTGAATATGTCGACCCAGAAATACGGTCGTTTGACAACGCCTAGCCTTATTTTTCTACAATCTTACGTTTTATCAGTATTTCTTAGATAAAAGAAAAAATTTCCCAAGAGACATATACTCGAGATATTGTGTATACTAGAAATTTGCCGCGAACGGACACAGAAATACGAGTTGTTAGTTGTGGGTCTCGAAGAGTAAATACAATGTCGGCAAGTACGACGAATTATGCATTACGATACGAATATATATATATATATACGCGCAAGAGGTATATATTTTACTGATGTACAAAAATCGACTTTGCAGTTTTTTCTTTTAAATATTTATTATCGACTGATAATTTCTCATTACTGACAGCTCGTGCGGTGAATAATTTATAGAATTAATAATGTAATAATGCACTATTTTAGCAGGTTCTAGCTTAGACATATACATAAGACGTACGAAATGAAATATATACTATTTAAGTAATGCTTTGTACAATAAAAAGTATTTAGAGAAATCTCTAGTGTATTTGTATTTTCACACACACGCACAACACGATCTCTTATAGTGTGTTACGGTCAACATTAATTTTACATAAGAATTGTTTTAAAAAAAAAAAAACAATTTTTAATGTAGATCTCATTATATTTAAATATTTTTATGGAAATTTTTCCTTTTATTTCTTTCATGATTTCCATTATTTATGCTATCTTTTCTTCTTCAAAAACAATTCTGGGCGTTTTAAATGACACTATTTATATAACACTAGATGATATAAGAAGTTCTTTTGTTATTTATAAAATTGGTTTTGTGCCATTCATATCGTCATCGCACGCTGGTCAAACTTCATCATTTGTTTTGATGATGAACGTTACTTTACTCATCCGTCATGTATTTTCAGGCGCACGGCGGACTCTAGAGATGATGCGTGTACGTGCCACCGATCCTAGACCTTGTCCAAAATGCGGCAAGATGTACCGCTCGGCGCATACGTTACGCACGCACTTGGAAGATAAACACACGGTCTGCCCTGGTTATCGTTGTGTCTTGTGTGGCACAGTCGCGAAATCCAGAAATTCGCTGCACTCTCACATGTCGAGGCAACATCGTGGAATCAGCACGAAGGATCTCCCAGTGTTGCAAATGCCGAGTCCGTTTGATCCCGACTTGGCATCCCGTTTACTGGCGAAGGCCGGAATCAAGATGAGCGCGGCGGAATTACGAGCACGTGCCAGCCCAACAGCACCACGGAGAAGTGACATGAGATTAGAACTATCTCGGGGTGGCGCTCCGTCCGAAGCTGGTAGCAGCGTTTGCGGTGGTGACGATCCAGAAGATCTCACTTTACCACTTAGTCTCAGGTACGGTTCACCAACGCCCAATAACAATACCGTGATCACCAAGGTAAGCAGCAGCAGTAACAGCACCAGCAAGAACAGCTCGACAGCTGCGGCAATTGCCGCCAAGTCCCTTGATACAATGCACGGTAACCGCGAGCCCAACATGGCGCCATTGCATCCGTCCGGTCATCATCCGGGTCCCAATGCAAGCACCATTGCCGGTAGTTCGGCCCTTTTAGACACGTACTTGCAGTACATTGCAGAGAACTCGCTAACGACAATAGGATTCACTCCGGAACAAGTGGCCGCTGCGAAAATCGCACAACAAATGAGTGTTTTGGATAAAAGGAGTCTCGAGGATTATCCCATGATTAAGAGAGACGAAGGTCGAGTTTCTGGAGTTGTTCATGAGGACAGGCAAGACACTATGCACGATAGACATAGCGGTTTAATAGATATGGCGGAGGAAGAATCGTCAGGCGCGGAAGAGGACGAATACAGCGAGAACGAGGAACCGGAAGTAATAGTTAAATCTGAAAGCACCGCAGCAGAATAAATTTCTAAGTTTCGTTATCTCGTTTCTGGTTGTATGTTATTCGCAGTTTTTCTCGTTATTCTTTTTACAATTTTGTCTACAATAATATATAAATTAAGATTCTTTAAAACATCTCTTATTAAAGAGTTCTCGAAATCTGTTCTCGAATTAGCTTTTTTTTTTTACAGACAAGAGAGATATGTGAACATAAACTATATCTGAGGTTTTAATCGGCATTTTATTTTTGTTTGTTGTTGTCACGCATGTTGGCTCATAAAGTGGACCACGCGTGAATGGACTTGCTGATCGCGTCGAATTATGACTCCAATGGCAAGTACGCACCGTTGAATATTTAAAATGTACAATAAATATGCATAAAACATATGCGTGAAATGTGTGTAAGCATCGCTCATTTTCACACATACATGTTTTTATATGCATATGTAGATGTACATACATACATACTTATCGTACATGCTACATATAAATACATACGTGTACACATATACAAAAAAAAACATGCATATATCCTACAGATATTCCATCCATCTACCTCAGTGCACACAATAGGTGATAGAAACATACTAAGAAGAATCTCAGTAAATGAGTATACAGTGCTGAAACGCGAAACGATAACAGTCGGGTACGCGACTGATACCGATGATAAATAATAACAATGAAACAAATGTGTTTCTGCTGTGTTTATTTTCTGAAGTTCTAAAAAAAAAAAAAAAAAAAAAAAAAAAAAAAAAAAAAAACTCATATATATTATTATTATATTTTATTATTGTATATATAATTACACGTAAATTTTGAGAGAAACATACGTATTGTGTTTAGATTTATAGAAAGATTGGATACACACAGAGAAAGGAAGAGAGAGAGAGAAAGAGAGTTAGGGAACACGTGGAGTGACAGTAGATATCATTAGACGTCTTCTTCCGGTATTTTTCTCTGAGCTTCTGATGGCTTAAAAGAGAACAAATAGAAATCAATATCGTCCGTTCATTGGCAATGCGCACGGTAATGCAACGGTGACACACTAAATCGTTTCAAGAAAGAGAAAACTTCTTTTCCTATCGCAAAGCAATTCATTAAACATTGAGTTCTATAAATTTGAGGTCGTAGCAAGTTCGGGTAAGAGCAAATCGTCGCATGAAATTCGACTCAAAGATATTGGACAGGTCTAGCCATACTACGATCGTCTACGACGTCGAGTTCTTCTCGTCAGGATTTCCTGAAGGACAAAGTTGTGCTCAGTGAGAGAGTTTTAGTCAGAAGCAAACGTTCGCATCGTTTGCAGACGCGCTCTTGAATCCATTTCACTTAAGTCACAATGAATGTATCTATCGGAATCTAGCACGGAGTTTCTCATGGTTCCGACGATTGATCTTTCGCTTCGTGAAGGATTCAGAAGAAATACACCCGCTCTTTCTTACCTAGAAGCTGTTTCGAGTGGAAAAATTGTTTACTGTTTTTTTTTTATTGATATATATATATATATATAAAACTACTGCAATATGTTTTTCAACCGTTTTTTAGCAACTCTTCGATGTTTGTTATCAAAGTGTTTACTAGAAATAAACTGTTTGCTGGAATATGATATGTCAATAATATTTCTGTTCAGTGCACGAGAACTCGTCGTGTGACAAATGGTTGAAATATGGTATCCAATTTTTCTATAAACGCGCGCATACATGTGTAAATAGAAAGAATGTATTATACTATTATAGGATTGGCTGAAAAAGAGGACGTAATAGAAACTATCGCTTTGAGGAAGGCTTGAATAGAATCGAATTAATCACGGTCAACAGAGATTGATATGCGTTTATCCCCGACGAGGGATCGATAGTAACGGTCCGGCACTTACAACTTCGTACGAGTAGTTTTTTGCGACTTCGCGATAAGCAGCGCAATCGTTAACGACGGTTAGAGCCGCGTTCACGGCGAAAAACCGAAAAATATGAAAATTCCCTGATAATGACAATGTAAAGTATTTCAAGCGCTTGTTAATCACGCGGATTACATGCGCAACGACTTTTTCGATATTGAGAATATTCCTTCGATACGGAACAACAAGCGTAGTTGAGTTTATTTTCGTTAATTGCAATGGCGATTTATTACTTAACGTAGAAAAAAAAGGAAGGAAGTCGTGAGGGAAAAAAAAGGAACCGTTTGATAAGGAAAATAAATCTCGTGTCTACATTTTCTCTCTACTTTTTTTTTTTTATCTTTACCGCCATTCGCAGACGTCATTTTCTGCTTTCAACGTCGTTGTAGCAAAATTAGATTAATATCCTTTTTTTTTTTTCTAGTATTTTTAAATCCATGACATACTTATAAGTTCAGAGCATAGAGATTGGTTTAGAGCGACTTCTCAAAGAAGATTTTAAAGTCAACACAACAATGTTATCAACAATGTTGCGGCCTGTCTAAACGCAGGTTTACAAATAGAGTCGGTCATCTTCGAAATCGCCACAGTTCGGTTTTTTTAGATGAGTTTAAACATTCGGCTCTTTAGATCATCGTTCTCGAACAACTCGATGAATTGCTCGCGAGCAAGCGTTATTTTTAGCGCAACATCTTCTGTTTTTTTTTGTGAGAGAAAAGTTAGCGACCGGAAAATCGACGGATGCGCGTGTGTACGATTCGGTAAGCCGTAAAATGGTTCCTACTATAATAATAATAATAATAATATACGAGAAAATTTTTTTCTGAATAAGAATAACATACTTTGGTGTAGATAAACGTATATAGAGTAATGAAGATATATATAAACATGTGTACATATAAAGAAAAGAAAAGTTAGGTAAGAAACAAAACGCTACACGTATGGTAACGTAGCGCAGATACAAAGTGGAAATTGTAAGAAGATTGTGTCATTTTCTTACACTAAATATGGCAGCGGGTTAGTTCGATAGATTGACAAATTATATAACGTATATTATAGTAGTTATTAGCATGTTCTTTGGCAAGAATGAGCTAATTAAGCATATCTCAATCGCGTTCATATAGTACACACACACATTCAGTCCTCGAGACAAGTTCGGTAAAATCATCAGTAATTGATCTGAGACAATTTGCACGGTTAGATAAACGATAAGCTGAGGGCACAGAAAGAGATGCAGGGCACAACTTCGTTCTTTATCTTTGAGAAATTAACGGAAGAAATTAACGATGTGACGGACGCACAGACCTGTCTGATGCAATTGAATTTTTTGGCTCTTAATCCACCTATTATTAATCAGATATCGTACAAAAGAGCAATCTCCTCTTGCGCCGCTCTTCAATTATTACTATTTTGCTAGGACGTTTATTTTACGGTTAGAAACAATTTATTTTTTATTTACTTTAATTTGATTGAGCGCGATATTTTTATTCTGTGCCATTAGAACAGAAAGGAGTTACGAAGTGAGAAGAGTAAAGTTTCTTTGATCATAAATAATAGGATAGAAAATACATACTAGAAGATATAAATACGCATTTCCTATATCGTTGGATTAATTCCATCAACCGAATTTGCTCGAATCATTTTACATGTATAAAACTGTCTGTCTATGACACACAACGTGCAAGTACAATACACAGAATAAAACAAAATAATCTGGCCAAAACTATCTCTCTCTCGGAAAAACAAAATTTTAGAAAAATATCAAGTACCTACACACACTTAGATTCGGTTACTGTGACAAGTAAATGTTCCGTCACGTTTAAAGCTAATGAGATGAAACATAGCATTACACATACATGAACATAGCATTTAAATATATTTTCGTTTTGAAGTTTGGCCAGTTTTCTTGAATACTGTTCCACTATGCAATAAATTGTTTTGTACGCGTTCAAGTTGCTTGTGGTTAACATTGTGTTTGGATTTATCTCGTTTTATTCGAACTCACTGCTCAAGATTAACCCGCTAAATATGTAATAACTTACTACGTGCAGCTACTGATAGTAGTACATATATACTTTTTAAGAGTAAAAATAGTCGATTTTTTTTTAATTTAAAATGAATAATCTTTTTAAAAGCGCGTTTGAGAGAACGTAGCACTTCTTGCCGCTGTGGAGTACGAAATCTGGTCAATAAAATTGTAGTTTAGCGCACTCTCATTTAACATTTGTTTAGCAACATTTTAATATATTGCTAAATAAAGTCATTCTGCAGAGTAAAACGAGATTTGCCGATGATTTTGTGTATGTTTTTATGTGTTGATTTTGTCTTCATCTTCAATAACGTGCGAATGCGACGGACGAATCAACTCTCACTCGTAATTTGGTCGTAAAACTTAGTTCAGCATAAATTTTTGCTTTATTAAAATTTCTACATTAATCCGGTTAGTTTGGTCGGAACACACATATATAGATAGGATATAGACTTAATAATGTACGTAGCTCTTATGTATATTTTTACGGAGTTCTCTCGCAAAACTAATTCCACGTGAGATATAATATGTAAAAAATATCGGAGCCCGGACGATTAAAACTTCTCTTTCTTTTTCCTCTCTTTTTCTCTTCTTCTCTTTCTTTCTCTCTCTCTTTCTCTTTCTCTCTCTCTCTCTCTCTATAAACTGTTAAATACTTATACGTATAGGTTGTGCGCAATACTCGAAAAGATCAATTAACTTTTAAGATAGATTTGTCAAAAAACGGGATAATTTGATTAGTAGATTTATCGCTAGGTGACCATTTGTGAAAAACACTGAAGCTGGCAATATTAGTAAACGAGATATTTCTCTGTGGTAGAAGATTTTAATAAAACTTGTTTTAATATTTTTGATTATTGAACAAAAATAGCAAGAATTGCAGAAGCGCGAATAAAATGAGAAACAATCTAGGAAAAATTCGGAATTGCTATCCGAAATTGGAGTGTAATAAAAGTCTAAGCAATCGCCGGCGCACGTTTTCTTTTCTAGTGCCAAATGTTTTGTAATTGTACGTGAATATTTACTGATATTAATTTGATAGACGTTGAACTTGCATATTTGATAGTAAAAAATATATAAAATTAGCTCTTTTTGTCTGAATATTTAGGTTAAACTACATATCGTATAACGTGCAAATAAACGTATTGTGTAAACGTATGCGTTTAATGCTTAAAATTTTGAGCAATTACGAGTCTTTAAACTTAATAATAATGTAAACATGTATACGAATACAACTGTATACGATCGCGAGACATTTGTATACGACGTGTGCGCGAAAAGTAAAACGTGTGCACGCGATAAAATTTTAGTAAATTAAACTAAATTTTTATACTATTGACATCAATCAATAGTTGATTATAGTTTGTACTAAGATTTATTTATTTTTTGTCGGCAATAGGTCGCTACAACACAACACGTGCATTTAAACAACAGAATTAATTTTTTCTATTGTAATTAAAACATTTTAGTTGATTGATTGATGATGCATTAATCATTTTAAGACATCAGTAAAAGTATCCAAGTTCTGTCGTGTTTGATATTATTTTACTTGGAAACTCAAGTTTATCAAAGTTGAAGCTCTTTAAATAGTTCTTTTTATCTTTTATTGTTGTCAGTACTACAAATGGTCTTTTTTTTCCGTACGTTTAAAAACATTCTAAGATATAAGAAATTGGATGGAAAAAGAAACACATAGGTGGAGAAGATAGGAAAGGATAAGGGGGAGATTAGATACCACCAAACTTTTATAATAGCGATAAGACAAAAAATTGAAAATAAATATTTAAGATTTTAATTTTTTTTTTTTTTTATTATTTACTTGCCATCGAATAAAAGACCAAAATCACGCACCGGAGCTCTGGCTGGTGACAGGTTATTTAAGAACTTAGAGATCCGAATTTTAAGGTCGACATTTAATGTGCGAAGATAAATCGAACGTTCTTAACTGGTCAAAATCATGCTCTCTTATCTGACCGCTGTACCTCATTTGTAATAACTTAGTAGTGGAAACCAAAAGTAGAACGCAGTCGATTATTTTGTGCCATTACAATTAAATTAATAAAATGTCAATATTCAATTTACACTAGCGCAATGATAATTTTTTTGGTTTTCTTCAATTACGCATCGTGTGTATGTGTGCGTCTGTGCGCGCGCGCGCGCGCGCGTGTGTGTGTGTGTGATCACGCGAGAGGAGATAGTTTTTAAAGTCGAAATGAAAGAAGAAAACAAGCGCGCCAGAAGTTCTAATGATTTCTAATTTAGAACAATATAAAATTAATAATAATACTAACACGACAATAGATCTGTCGTGAGTCTTAATAAAACAAAGACTCGCGTTCGCAGAGTTCGCTGTTAATATCACAGACGTGAACAACATATACATATGTACATACACACAGAATTATTCTTTTGCGAAGAAAAACTTAAGAAGATGAGAATAATAAAAATTGTTCTGAGCAATTATAAGCAGAGAAATATCGAGCGCAGATAACTGGATCGAGAATATATATTCACATATTCACATATACACATGCATAGACTATCGTTTATACTATACATGCACACACATATACATATATAATATATGACACATATATACATAGAATATACATGTAACACGTATATATTCTGCATACTTATATGAACGAGAGAGGTTGGTGGGGTTTCTGCCTCATTTACACACGATGAGATATACACATGCTAGCTTTCATCTTCTCCCCTCGTCTTGGCTCTTCTATAGCGGATTTATAGTTTTTTACGACAGTATTTATATACAGTTATTTATATATACGAAAGAGAGCATATATGTGTATATATACATGTGTACATATATATAATATATATATATATTTTTACATGAAAGACGTGCTACGTCCCCCCTCCTCTCCTATAATTCTGGCGTTACTCTGCCATCCTCTCTGCAATTCTCTCATCGGGTCAATCCCCACGTTGTCATAGTCCATTGAACATAGTCCACAATAGTCATTTCAAATAATACCACAAATTACAGTATTGCAATAGCTTTTAGAGACAATCGTGTGCGTGAATTGTACAACGCGCCCGGCCGTCGCTCTTCTCCGATTGACATCTCGGCGAAGTTATTATAATTGTTGCGCAAAAGCGCTCTCTCTCTCTCTCTCTCTCTCTCTCTCTCAATTTTCCGCTGACGTAAGTTTCACTACGTAAGTAATCACATCTAAATTATACACACATGATCGCATAATTTCTATTTTAAGAGAGTTTGGAGCGCATTAACGCGGTAGTATCAAGATAAATCAAGATCTGATATTTTATTCGAAAGAAAAATTTAAATTTTAAAAAGTTGCATCAACTTTTGAAATTTTGATCTCTAATTGCTCTCTGAATTGACTTCGCGCAGATAGTCTAATATGTACATTGAGGGAAAAGTGTTTGAGAAGATACTAACTGATTTATCACTTGCACAGTGAATCACTTTATGTTCGGGTTAGTTATTTTTATAGTATTCATATTTACTACTGTAAAAATAATAATAACGATAATAATATCGTAGATATAATAAGTATCGGCAGCAACTGTAAGGATATAGTTTCGCGAAACTGATTATGTGTATGATTTATTACAATCAATTTTTCTCTCGATGTACATACATGATAAATTTATACTTATATTATGTATTTAATTATATTCCACATGGATACGAATCATTTTTTGTAGCAATTATTGAATCGATTCGATATAAAAAAATATTAATCGTACACATCTTATAGGTATCTAAGAAAATTTCTTCTTTTTTGATATTTACTACTTACATATATACACACACAAAGTACAATTGTACAGGATGTAATTTTAGTTTATTATACATATTGAAACAATGTAGAAAGTTATATAAATATGATACGGTTCGAAATATTCAAAATTGATGCAACTAATATATTAAGGCGCATTTCATGCCGAACGTACGTAAGTTCTCGAAGTGCGTCACCATTTACAAAGTAATAGCAGGCAGCCGAAAGATAAGTAAACGCAAATATGCACACGGCCGGGAGCGAAACTGCTGTCTCAGGTACTTAACAACCGACACAATGTACTAATGCATTATATAAATGTAATAACGTAACTCAGGAAATCTGAAGCAGCCAGGCCGTGATACTATACTTAGAAACTACGACTACTATTATCTACTACTGCTATTATTATTACTGCAGGTGTGAATTTTGCGTTAATCCGACATAAACGACCCTCTCGTCTTATGAGCCTAGTTTTTGTTTGTTCGTTTGTTTCTTGTTTATTTCTTTTTTTTTTTTTACATTTTAAATTAACGGGTGAAAAACTATGTACATGTCTTACATATTTTGGCACGCGTGCAAATCCATTTTCGGTTGCTTTGTATTTTAACAACAGAACACCGAGCGTTTCTCTAACTAAAAAAAAAGCCTTGCGTCTTAAACATTGTCTTTTAATTTACGGGTGGATTTGTTTTATAAAACATTTTTTATTGTAAATTGTTTTATTGAGATGTTACGATGTTAATATTATTTATGCAACAGATTCGCTCAACAATAATTTCAAAAAAACAATTTTTTTATTTTACTCGGTGAAAACAAATTGTACTTTTCCTACAAGTATAAATAATACATATTTAACACACAAAGCTCTTGAGATTTCAAATAACAAACACAATAAAAGATCTCAAAAGAGCTGTGCGTTGCCAAAGAGTAAGGATAGAAGAGAAATTTAAAGAATAAAGATTGAATCGATTTTGACAGTTAAAGAACAAGGATGTCTGAAACCGTAATTAGAACACGAAATAAACAAAAAATATAACTGTGCTCTTTGCTCGCAGATTTTAATATCCAATTATCAAAAAGATCGAAATATATATTCAAAAACTCGCAATATATATTTATTAATTACTTCTCACGACCATCAGTGGCCTTCTGCTCTTTTGAAGCTTTTCACATGTTTGTTATTTGTAAATAATTCTTGATGGCAAATTTTGCATTAAAACAAACCATTAATATTACTTTTCTTCATATAAAATTTAAAGATATAAATTTATTTATTTCTCATCCGTAACTGTGTTTTGCTCGTGCTATTGGGCTGTATTTATCATTGCAACATACATTGCAATTATTTTTTCTTTATCAGTTAAACAAGAAATAATGGTTAGTTGGGGCAGTTTACTGTAATAATTAAAAATATTGTTGCAAAAGATTTTTGAAATGTGTTTTCGCGCGCGCATTTACGGAAAGGTGAGAAAAAAAAAATAATTGTGAAAAAAAATCACCACAGCTACCTCCATATTATTATCAGTCTTTTTCTCGCGCCATACCCACGCTCACATATATGCCATGAATAACGGAAATATTTATACGGGAATTTGCGCGTCGATCGCGAATTTGACGAGTTAATAAAATATATATCATATATATACACACACACAATATTATGTATACATAAATTTACATGCATAGTCACGCGAGAGATAATTTAACTTTCACGGAGTTAGATTAAGTTGTTGCCTTTTTTTTTTTTTTTTGCATGGAACAGTCGAGCGAAGTATAAACAACAGATACAAGAAACGATGATAGACACATTATCGGTAAATTACTAAATTTATGTGTTTTTGCGCGAGTTTATATTAATGATCATACACGCAATTTTTGTTTTGCACAGATCACAACTGAGTCAGGTAAGCAACAAGTCAGTGTTTTGATAACTGTCAGTGTTGATAACGTATACTTGTCTTGATTAATTTATTCATTTCTTTTTTGTAATAGTTTAATTTTTTAATTATAAAAAATGCTATAACATGGTTGTTTAAGTGCATTTCTCACTTGCTATTTTGTATTTTGTTACATTTTACGCAAATATTTCGAATTATATGTATAAACATTGCTGTTAAATAAATGATCTCTTTACACTGAACATTTGTTACTGCAGTTTCCATCATTTTGTTATTTTCATTTCTATCGACTACTATGATCGATATTGTGTTTTATTTATTTCTGGCTACGTAATACCTCAATGTTATGTACGTAAAATCATATCAATATGTTATTTGACGATTATATACGATTTTTGAATTAAAACGAACATTTGCAGTTATGAGCAACACGCGTGAATAATCAAAGTGCTTTTTGAAATAATTTTGCAAATGCGAATTAGAAATTTCTGACACGCGGTTTTGATCGTTTTAATTAGTTTTGTGAATGATAAAGAGAAAACAAACTACCTCACTATGAACAAGTAGGCGAATGTCAGATGTCTACACACATTGCTGGACAAGATGATGAGATATCTTAGAGTTAAAAAATATTAAACATTGTGTATTAAAATTAGGTTAATATAAGCGCTTGATAGAAAAAATTCTCTTTCTCTCTCATACACCTCAAAAGACGAATCTCTTGAAACCACAGGGAGAAAAACGTGAGATTTTTTAATATATATTTATATGATCAAATAAAATTATTTATTTAATATATTATACACACACACACACACACACAAACATTGTTCACAATTTTATTTGTTACAATTGTTTTATCACGTTAAGAAAAGTTGAAGATGAAGAGTTATATAATCAATGAGAAAAAGAAAGAGTTTGAAAATGTCGAAGTTATTTGATTCAAGCGTGTGTCATCATCTTATTATTTCGAGTCCTGCAATGTATATGTACATTTATGTGTGTGTTATTTGAATCCGAGTTGTACTACGATGCACTGCCAGACGCCGCGCTCGACTGTTCTGTGATTAACAGTGCGGAATTCCAAAATCACAATGCAATACGTTGTACTTACAATTGGTGTTACGGTGCTCGTGACACGTTAATAAATTTTGCTGCTGGCTAGAATGTCGATGTGGAACGAAAAGATTGCGTGAGTGAAGAACGAAAGAGACAAAATAAGAGTGTAAACATATATAATATATATATATATAGATATGAATCGTATGTGAATGCATAAAAATATTATGTACGTTCGAATCTAGCTTCCTATTCATGCGAGCATATATTATATATACATACATAAATATTATATATACATTATATATAGGTAAAATAAGAAAGAAATATAAGTATATATATATCTATACGTGATATTTTATGATGATCATAATCAGGGATGCGTTATATAACCGTTTAAGAACGTAGAGTCATAGAACATAAATATTTCTAGTGATAGAGTCTTAAAAAAGGTCCTAAAGAAATTTAGATATATTGGCTCATAGTACATATACATATATATAAATAAATAAAAATCTAAATAATGGTAAATGGGCCGATTAATTAATATTCGTGACTCGACGAATGATCGAAGATGATCCGATCAAGGATTGAAACCGTTCTGCTCGCACAATGTTGAGTGAAGAATAATACGTACGTATATCAGTTCGGTTCGTATATCCGAACACTACTTACCATTATTGAGATTCTAGAGTTCTCATTATATTTCGTGTAAAACGTATCGGATATAAGAATTCCATTGAAAACAATGAGCTTGTAATCTCGACGTACTCGGATAGAAAACGGAAAAAAGAAAAATCAGGTTTTGTTATTTCAAGAAAAGGAAAGAAGAGTTCGATGCAAGAAGCAAAACGAAATTACGAGAAATAATAATTAGTGCGATCTCTTCGGAATATCTTTTCGATAGAAACTCAACATCTTCCTAGGTATGTTAACGTTTTTTTTTTTTTTTTTTTTATTATGATCTTGACATTAGATCTTGTCATTAGTTTTAGTTTGTAATATTAGTTTGTACTGTTAAATTTACGTTATTTTCTATTTTATTGTGTGTAACCACTTATCCTATTTTAATGTTATTATTATTTTTGTCGAGCGTTTCAGTTATTAACGCTGACTATGCTGGACGTACGTTACACCACCATCGAAAATTATTATTACTGTCATTGTCATTAATATTTCGCGCGTTTTCGAAGGAGAATTTATATATATATATATACACACACACACACACGCGCGCGCGCGCACGCGCGTGATACCCATAATATGTCCATTAAATACGGACGCTATTAGACTTTTTCCGAAGAATCCAGTCGAAAGTCTAAGTTGTCAATAATAATGTTTTTTTCTTCCTCATTAGTTTATAAGACACATCGTACTCATCAAATGATGAGTCTAAACCGTATAATTATTATAAATTAAGTTCTTCTTATTATTTCGGTACAAAACTGGAGATTGATCATCTGTTTGCGGCATGACGAAGTGTAGAGGAGAATGACTACATAATTTTTACGTGGCATAAGCTTCGATATGTTATTAGCAATAAGTAAGTTATTATTATTATTCTGTTTGAGCTAGATATGTTACGATTGCTAACGTATGTTACGATTATCATTATTATTATTATTATTATTTTTTTTTTTTTAATTATTATTATTATTATTATTATTATTATTATTATTATTATTATTATTATTATTATTATTATTAGTTGCGTTTTTTTGTGCAAATGATAAAAATGTGTAAGTGTGTAGAAAGTACGTCTGTCTCATGGTTGAGAAGGAAGCGTTTAAAAACATGACTATAACTCATATTTGTTCGGAAAAGCGGGTCTTCTTTCTTCTCTTCCGTTTCAAGCTTTTCGTCGATGTCGCCTTTCTTTGCCGCAGCGTTTCTGTGTTTACCGAGACAGACGTAATCGTTAGACTTACTGTACCGAACGTGCCAGTACATTGTATATTCCTCGACTATGTTCCCACTTCGAAATTTTATTCCGTTCTCATATTCTCATCGTCATTTTTTTTTTTTTCTATTTGTAAATATTCAAAGGTTTTTCTCTCCAGAGAGTCTCCTGGTGCTTGTTTCCGTTGTTCGATGCCTCAGCTCTTCCTTCCTCACCTCTCTCTGTCTATATATATACATATATATATATTTTATATATAGATACCTCATTATTATTTAAGCTCTTTATTTAAGTACTATGTTTTTTTGTGATTTATTATGCCTTATAGTATGTAAGCCATTCACCTTGCCAATTAATAAATAAAATAATGTTGTTCAAAAGAAACCAGTACACTGACAATGTCTTGTGTTTTTATGTTTATTTTATTTCCTTTTCTCATACAATTAATGTTATTTTGTATTTTTCTTTATTAATTTTGTCATTAATTTTTATTATCGGTTTTTTTTTTGCTAAGAACGGAACTTTTTTACTGTGTGCATTCACATCTATTATGTGATCGCCCATCTTTGAAAAATAAAAATAACACTTCACTGGCGTATTTTTCAAAGATGATTTCCTTCACGCATTCCATGTGCGTCGAGATTCGGGCTTCTCGTATATATCGATATGTAATCTCGTATATCGATATGTAATCAGAGATTTATCTCAGAATTATGCGGAAGTTTCGATCAAAGTACAAAATTTATTAACCACAAATAAAGTTATCTATACAAAGCGATGGGAAAAATTAGAGAGTGCTATTGAGTGCTCGTGCTCGAAAAATGGCGTGTGTAATAGGAAGCCTCTATTAAGAGAACGCGTAACTTTAATTGATATCAATCGAGTATTTTGATCGAATAGATTGATATCGAGCAATTAAAGCAAATTTTCGAGAAAGTGAGAAACAAAAAGTCGTGTGTAGTTACGTCATTATTGACGACGATGAGATCTCTCCGACTTACTTGGTCTGCTGATTTTCAGAGATACGATTTAAATTTAAGCGATTTCTCGAAGGTAGTCGATAAACGAAGAGCGCTGTATCGCAGCGCTCTATTTTCGTCATTATTAAAAATTTATTGACGCCACACGGGCGGCGTGTCGCAAGATGAAAATGATCGAAGGGCAAATTCTTCGGCAAGTTTCCTCGTTGCATAACATGAAACTGATATATACTGTAATAAGATACTTTGTAACAATTAAGAAAAAGAAAGGTATATATATACATGTATATGTATATATATACATATATATATATACATATATATATACATATATATACACATATACATATATATATACATGTATATGTATATATATACATATATACATATGTGTATATATATATATACATGTATATGTATATATATGTACACACATAGGTCGTATATTCTGTAGTACAGATAGATAACTTACGTAACGTTATTGTTAATCGCGTCCAATGTGTGTTGAGTTAATCGTCGATTAACCGACAAAAAAAAAATAATAGAAGACGAAATTGGCGCGTGCAAAATTAAGGTACTTTCCAAATAAAACTGTTTTTCATCTTGTTACTTGTCGTTAGTAATACCTACTGTATTTCCGGATATGTCTACTCTAATATAAATCCCGATATAAATTTGAATATAGTTAAAATATTCATCATATCGTTTATAAATTATTAATGAGGGTCTGTAATCTTCAACGAGAATTTACGGGCTGCGGCAACTACGACGATTCGATAAATCCGAACATCCGACGCGACGTGCGGGAGAAAAGCTCGGCTTTAATACGGATGCGCGCGACGTTTCCATCGATTCGACGTCGCGTATTTCACGTAAAGCGCGAGCAAGCACTTTCTTGGTAGCGTGACGAATCATCCTGAATTATTGTTGCCGCGCGTTGACAGATAATATCTCGTATAAAATTTGCAACAATTTTCCTTTGTTTGTTCATACAATTGTTTTTTTTTTTTGCTTTTTAATTTGAAAAATACCTCTCGCAATACTCATTAGACAAAAATCTTCTAATTCACCTTTATTTTGCACATCGCCATTCTCGCAATCGTTATCTAAAGATTTAGGAGCTCGTGTGTTGCGTTGCTCGGTGCCTTCTTGCGGCCTGTTTGTACGCAAATTGCACCATGTATTCGTCCAAAAACGTTTTATTCGTCGATGAAAACAGCTCCGTTTGCGATAATATATATCACATGTTACAATTCAATGTCTAATCTTTACTGAACACTGAAAAAGCAATGTTGTTGATTTTTATCAGAAACATCAACTGCCTATTAAATGATATCCTCACCTGTCTTTCAGATCAAGTCTTTTAGAGACAAAAAAAAAAAAAGAAAAAAACAAAAGCATTTTTAATATTTGTAATATTAATCTTGAAAAGTATTAACATAACAATAAGATGTGTCATGTCATCACCGTCATCATTATCAATCGACACTTGTAATGACTTTTGGTAGATTTCTTAAATGATGTACTACATACCGTTCTGTAACATTTTTACTATTTCCAAGATTTTGCAATTTTTTATACACACACAGAGAAATGACAAATTGTAAAACAATTTGCGATTTGAATTCTTTTTAGATTTTATTACAATAATAATAGAGATATATAAATTGTTAAACAGAAAAAACGTGGTATTCATAAAAGTAATTACGAACGTTTTTGCGAGTAAAAAGATGAAAATAACGAAATAACGGCGCATAAGTAGAGGATTAAAAAAAAAGACGGACGAACAAGGTACATCAGGCGATCACAGTTCCTATTTTGCCCTCTTGCATACATTATAATAAAGGGCACTATACGTATGTATACACAGAATAAATAAGTAAAAAAAGATGTATTAACTATATTTAGATGTTAAAGCGCCGATGAGTATACAATAAATATAGATTGCTATATCGCATTGTAAACAGAGATAGTATACGTTATGATAAATAAGTATATGTATACACATGTGTAACCTGCATAACGTAAACGAGCTATAATGTAGCGAAAGAAAGTTTATCTTTTTTATATAACAAATCATTGTATACGTACGAGTGATAATTTTGAGATTCTTTTGATAAGAATCGTCCCTTTTTTTTAAATTGTCAGTAAAACGTACTTTCTCTTATGTATTTATCTTTTGTTTCTTAATCGATATTTCTGGCATAATTAACGGATCTAAATCTGTTTCCCTTTCTTTGAACTGCTATTGTTATTTTTTGCGGAATATGTTGTAATATTTTAAGTAGATATTTGTATATATACAAGTTATATTGTAGAGAGAAAAAACAAGATATTTAATAAAATTTATAAAATGTAAAAAAAATATTGCAGTTATTGTCCTTGTGATTTTAATACAGTAAATTGAGGATAATTTAATGCTATTGGCCGCACACACTCCATTTTTATTTATATGAATGAATTTATGTTTGCAAGTAATTATTATTAATTAACGGAGATACTTAAGTGACTGTAATAAACTCTAATGAAAGGGGAAACGCTATCATTTATTTAAAATTTTAAAATTTAAAAGGGACTAAAACCAAGTAGTCACCGACATTATCGGCATACGCTTATTTACCGAACGTTGTATAGATTTTCCCATTATCTTTCACTGATATTATACTGTATAATGCACACGTACCTGTATAAGGTAATTTGATATAACAAAACAGCGTTGATATAAAAAAATAGAATAAAAATAGTTTTTTTATAATTAATTTAAATTTTTCTTAAAATTACAGAGTCAAATATAATTTATAAATATGCATTTGTTTCATAATAAATATCAATTAAAGAAAAAAGAAATAATGTAATGTAAATTGATTTTTTTATCATAATATCATTTTGTTGCTGTTCACAAAATATTGTCGTTTTATAGAAAAAAAAAATAGCGAAATACAACGCGCGTATTTGATGACGAAATTTACACGCTATAAAAATTATCGCGAAGTAGGAGTAAAATGATCATAAAATTTATGCGCTTTGCAACCTTCAACTTACCAATGATAATCACTCATAAAAAACACATCGTTTCTTTCTAAGTGTAATAAAGCGTGTGTACATGCAAATTTAAGACTGTTCAGATTTTTATTTTTGAGGTAAGTTATATTCGCGATATAAAAGTTAATAATCAACGAGATACAATAATTTTTTTTTATTTTACAAAGTAAAACAATTGTGATTTTAGACAGTGATATTATTTATTTTTTATATGTACTTAAATATACTATTTTCTTTACTCAGTACTTGTAAATTGCAAAATATTAAAAATTTATTGGTTTATAAGTTATGCGATTGTGTTTTCAAAGTTATCATGTATGACATGTTTGCATTACTGCGAATTTATCGCGCGAAAACAATCGCAGCGTCGCATGACGATTATTTATTCAGTCAAGTAGCGTGTGTGCGACGCGATTTTCCACCTGGTCGATTCGTGATGATTTTCACGCACGACTTCGTCAACGATCTATCGCGAATAATGAAGAGCCGTTACGAAGGTGCCTGTTTAGAACTCGACACAGCCAACGGTGCCTTTTTCTTTTCTTTTTTTCTTTTTTTTTTTTTTATAACGCGCTCTTCAGCGATAGTGCTTGAAAAAAAGCGCGGGAAACGTTTCTACTTTAGAACGCTCGCTAATGAACACAGACGGGGGAACCACGATGCCTTTTCGGACACACGCTAATGCGTAAACAGATGAGAGACTTGAAGAAAACGTGATGCTTGAAACGCACAAGTGATCGTTGAGTGGAGTGTTGGTTGCACGAAGTTAATTGAGTGGAAATTAACGCGAATGGAAATAGATTTTAAACTCTTTTATTCTATAAATCACTAAGCGCATTGAATTAATCCAAACTATAATAATCCAAGGCGCGACGTAACGTTGACAATTCTAACAAAGAGCGTTACACACACTCCGTCGGTAAAAATAAACACTCGTATCGGTAAAAATAAACTAACGTCATTTCGTAACCAATGCTGAAATATAAATAATGAATGTTGTTTGTTAAACTGTCGAGGGAGATGCGGGCAAGAAGAGAGAGTGCATTTTCGGGTCGGCACAATGGCTCGTTATTCGTATCCACCGGGTTTGCTTTGAGAAGACGGCGCGTCAATACGCTGCCATTAGTGAACACGTGTGTACATATGTGCATCGTACCTGGTCGTTGATGCATCTTTACATCAACCGCTTATATTGTGTATTGTGTGAAAAGTGTCCATTAGTCGCGTAACATAGTGGGGAAATTTTTGAGAAGTTCTATTTATTGCCGTCAAGCCCCTCTCTCGTGCAAAATTGGCAGATATACAATCCCTTTTCGAGAGAATCGGACTAACAGCGATTGAAAAGAAGAAAAAATATTGCGTTTTCAATCATTACATTATTTCTTTTTCGGTGTAAGTTGCAAATCATGTGATAATCAAATCTGTAATTCATACATCGAAATCTTTTTCTACGAGATATTTTCTCGCATCGCGCGCATCGTTCTGGGAACTTTCCGACTGACAGAAGATTCATCTTTGAATGACGTTCGGACGAGCATGTGGAATTTCTTCCTCACGAGGCGAGATCGCGGAAGAAGTTTTAAAAAATGAAAAAGATAAAACAAATAGGTCGGTTGTCAATGTGTCATGGCTGACCGGCATCCAGTAATTACCGATGACGACACGTTTCCGCATCGAACAAAGGTGTCCTAGTGTGTATGCTCTCGCGAGGGATATATCTATTCCTCGGCGAAAACGCGCAGCGCTTTCTCGGAAAGCGCATAAAGGAAATGACGACGCGGTAATTGTACGACTGGGCGTAATCGGAAGTTTACGAAATTAGCCGGGGCCCTTCTCTTTCTTCCCCTGGTGAGCGAGCATCGCATCTCACCTGGCAGTGACTCAGACGAGGCGTGAAAAATGACTAGTGGGTAACATCTTTTTCCATTTCATTCCGTGTCATTACAGTTTGCTTTTAGCAGATAATTGCTATGAATGTGTATTTAAGTCGCGTGTTTTAAAAACATTTGTACAGAGAAAAAGAGAGAGAGAGAGAGAGAGAGAGGGAGAAAGAGAAATTGTGCGATCATCAATTAAAACTTTCTGCGCGTTTAAGAATCATTAATAAACTAATATGTTTTTGTGGCTATAACACAACTATCGCAGGAATGTGACATTATATCTTGCCTTTGGATTTGCCCTTTAAACAAATGACTAGATCTCAGCAGAAAACGACGACAACAACCGGCGACAACGCGACACTTCGTCCCACGTGTCGAACTCACCATCGCGTAAATCGTTCGCACGCGCTGAAAGTGACTTCGAGTGTTCATTAGACGGAATAGAAGTCGCGGCATTTCGCCGACACAAATTCATTCCTGGAAGATACGTCAGCCAACCACTTCACTATACCTTCAATTACCGGGCCCATTGTGCCGGCCGGCGTTGTGCTCGACGCGTGTGCGCATTATTTGCGCGGAGACCAATTTTTCCGCGAGCGCTCGATGTAAAAACGTCCGCATCCCGTTCCGCGCGAAACTTCCGGCCTTCGTCTTTGTCCACCGGCGTGAGAGCGCCGGAAAAAACAAGTCGCTGCTCTGAAAGGCGCAGGTCGTGCGTGTCATAGCCGACGTGTCGACGACGGGCATCCACGACGGCATTGCACACATCAATGATGCGCTGCGCGGTAAAAGTCGGATAGGAGAAATCGATAGAGAGCACGAAAACGAGAACGTAGGTATTGATGCCAACAATCGCGCGTAATCCATATGGAAAACTCATCAAAAATACATAATTAATATAATTAAGCGTCGCAATTGTACATGTGATTGATAATATCTGCGTCAAAAAAAAAAAAAAAAAGAACCCTAAACGTCACCGTTAGGATTTATTTCACGCTTAATTAAATTATCTTTTATATCTTGTCACACACGGAGTTTCAGGAAAGTTGCCACGTGTAATTAAAAGCGTAGGCTGCCTGAATCCATCAAGCACATGAGAATCGCTCATGCGTGAACGCGCGCGATATACTACACGCACGCACGTCTCGGGGGACTAGATTGATTTCTATTATCATCATTTAAAGCCAGTTGACAGTGACTTCCATCAGGCCCGCTTCTTTCTTCGTCCCCTGTTTTGTACCTGGATGGCAGATGGGCCTGTTAAGTCATTATCGTTATTGTTTGTGCGCGGCGCGCGCAACGGGGCACCCGTCCGTTCTGCGTGTCTGGGTTAATATACCGGGCGGCGGAAATAGATCGCCGGTGACAAGGTGGAAGATGATGAGTCACAGCGGCGCCAATCCTCTCTCGGTTGCTTGGCCCGTGTTTTGTGGCCCGAGCCATCCGAATGAAATGAATTGCTTCGGGACGAAAGAAAGGCGCGTTAATTCATTTATTATATAAAGCTTTCAAGAATAATTGCAACACGTCACATTGAGATAGAAAGTGGACACTAATTAGACCGTTTTAATTCTTGTCGTTTTGATTTAATATTAATTAAGTTTTTTCTTGCCGCTTGCTGTTATAATGAAATATATGTTCATATTAAAATTTAAAAATATGCTGGTATATTATTAGTAAATACAAAAGTTTTCTTTTTTAATCCAGATGAAACAATCAACGTCGAACTTGAGTCTGTGCATAGAACTACGCGTGTCTGGTACGCTAAATTCTATGTCGCATATAACTGTTCCTTTTCTAGCTTTACCGTATTGGGACGCATGCAAGTAGCATCGATTGGCATGCGTAGACGGAAGCGAACTGTTCAGTTGCGAAAGGGTTAGTCCCCCGGCATTCAACACGCGATTGTTTCTCTACGAGAGACCCAAATGTGGCGGTCTAATCCCGATTGTACCGTTCATTCATTCTATTGATTCACCTTCTGAATCTGAAATCAATTTCAATACGCAACACTTTAATCTGCTAATTAGAAATTTGAATCTCACTTCAATTATTTATAATTAAATTAACAACAATAAAAGAAATGGTTTAGAATGTAACATTAACAATTGCTTTTTTTTTGCTGCGTATCTCAAAGAAAATTAATAATTTACGATTATTGGTGACAATAAAACTTTACGATGCATCCGCATTATAATCGGCGACATTCGTTGAATAGTACTCGTGCGAGACGATCACGTTCGCCAACGCAAAGCGCGTATTTAGCACAGACGATACTATTTATGCGTGAGACGGGGCTAGTTAAACGCACACCTCGCTACGCAGTCATCTCTATTTCGACCGACGAACGACGGCGTCAGCGTGGGCCGCAGAAAGTTTCAAAGCGTTCATTTCAATCCCGTGACTTAAACGTGAACGGAATTTCTGAGTGCGGGAAAACAGACTCACGTTCGCAAAATTTCTAAACACAATAAAACGCATATTCGCGTGAGTTATTTTGGACAATGAAATGGCATTCTGATACATCACCGAACAATGATTCATCGTCTGCGAGCTTATACGCGATTATGATAGTCCATAAAACATGGACGCCACGAAACGAATGATTGTGGGCGACGAATAAAAAGTCTCATTGCCACGTGACGGGAACAACAACGATGTCTCGGGGGGAATTGGTTCGATAGTAACACCGATATAACCCGGATGACTCGAATGCTCGATTAAAAGTCAACGGGGAAAGTTTCCGGCTTGTTTCCCGTCTGTGTCACCGTCCCTTCGGAATTAGCTCGATCGATTGCAACGGAATCGAAATTTCTCTCATAAAGTGGTATGAGAGAAAAATACTACTACTGTTGCTTCGAAAATAAATTTTTGCAGCGTAATAAACTTTATGTTAAAAATGTTTGCTAGTTTTATGTTAAAAACTTACAAATTTTTTATCAATTATGTTTATTTCAGCTACTTTATAAGTTTGTTGTGAACTAAATTTATCGCAATGTAAAATTTTACTTGATATTTTCGATCAAATCGAAATATCAACGATTGTACACATATATGTATAAAATTTTTTAATACAATATAGTAATGACGAAATTAATATATTAATATTAATGAGACAAAATTAATTTAATATTGTCGAATATATACTACTACTTTCAATATTTAATTTATCTTGTATCTCTCTAAATTATGTATTTTAAAAAAAAACTACATATTTTAATAAATATACATAATTTAGAGATACAAGATAAATTAAATATTCGGAAGCGTTTCGAAGACTGCACACACAAAATGCTGAAAAATATGGAAAAGAATATTGGTAATGTGTCTCGGTTCTCTGTCTATAAAACACGCACAAATATATTTGTCGTGCACATGTATCACTATACTACACGAAAGTGCAGAACGATATCGAATGCACTCTGAATGTGACATATGTATGTACGTTTTTGCGTTCTTTTTTTTTTACCCAGACAGCGTACATTTTGTGGGTGCTCCACTACATTTTCGCACAATAATGGTACGCGAGCGAGAAATAGTCGTGCGTTTTGTAGAAGGGTTGAAACGTTTTGTTTTCGCTCTTTCCTTATCTTTCGCATTCTTTCTGCTTAAACAACGAAATGCTTTGTGTCTCGGGCCTCTGCATTTCGCAGAAAACACGTTTTTCTCGAGAGAAAAGAATGAAAGTTTATACTCGATTTTGAGACAAGAAGTTTACTTGGTTTATGGACAAAACAATGTTCGTTGAAATACTGCTTATAAATGAAAAAAAAACAAACAAAAAACAAAAATGTTTTCTATTCAGAAGTTATCCAAAGTCTGTGTAGGAATTTATTTATAAGTTTTCTAAGAAAACAACATACATATATAAAGCACACAGTATATATAAAGCACAATTCAAACATGTGATGCAGCCACCGGCTAGTCACAAACTAGAAAAGAAATCCATTCGAGGATAGAGAACCAGCGAAATAGCGAGAGTGCACAGATGTCGGAAGCGGAATGGCCAGGTGTGAGGTTCGGCACGCGTCGTATCTGTCAGGAATAGATTTTCTGTATATCAGAGAGAGAGAGACAGAGAGACGAAGAGAAAGAAAGAGAAAGAGCTCAACACTTTGGTTTGAATGACAGGGATGACTGTGAATGGGTGATCTCGTTACGAACTGAAAGAACGATGACAACGAAGAGTGATGACAAAGAAGTAACGCGTAGGAAGCGTGTTTTCGAACGGCATTCTCACTTATTCAGGAGGAAACGCCGACCGAGAATACCAGTTGTACCGTTGCTTGATTCTCGATATAAGGCTCTGTTGCAAACACAGTGTGTGTACGTTGCTATGAGACGCACGTACGTAAGAAAAGTTGTGCGCTACTATTCTGATAATACTAGATATTCTAATAATCGGGTAGTATCCAAAAACTAAACCGCATAAACAATTGAAAAACGATAAAATCTGCAAAATTTATAATTTTAGTTAGAAGCTTTTTTAACAGATGTCGATATTTTCTCGGTGTTGTTACGCACTTAACATATTACTCTATTTTTTTTTTTTTTTTTTTTTTTTTTTTAAAAAAACGCCATCTCAAGTGACACCTTGTAAAACGTTACCTTGTTTATCTCGTGGAAAAACTTTACCGTTCCTCACAAAGATATTCATCCTCAACTCGTAGACAAATTGGACACGAAGGATAGGACAATCTATCGATTTCCCCGCGCAATATCTCATCTGAAAAGAATCTAACTGCCGTCATTAGTATAGTCGGTAAAAGCGCATTTGTTAACGCTGTCACGATTTATGTAAAGTTTCACACGCCTCGCTTACTACCGTCGCTCCATGAACGATGGTATATTGGAATAATGATATCCAGGTTAACTCCAATTAGACGGTATTATTACACACCGTGGTTCGATGAGCTACACAACGGACGATCATCGGCACGGCAAGGATCGGTCACGTGAGAGATGATGAACGATTATCCGACGTGTGTTGCAACACACACAAACGTTCTTACGAATTATGCAAACTTGACCTCCACGTTACGGACTATATAATTTCGATCGTTGGATAATATAACGCAAATGGACGGTTCAGGGAGTAATGATTCGACGAAATATAATAATTTTCCGATTTTAGATTACGTTGTAACACGTAAAGGAAAAGTAGAGAACTCCCGGTTGATGTCCGGTAAGTGAGTAAAATTTACGCGGTTTACGTGTGAATCACGACACAATTCACATATCTAGTAGCTGATGGAAATCTTTACATCAAGAATTTCTCTACAATTCTTTTAAGTGAAGAATGAGGACATGCAACGTTTCTCTAAAAATCCTCATCATCAGATTGTATTATAGACTGAGATTGAGATTGGATATTAATTTAACAAATCAAAATAAAGAAGAAAACTAATTTCAAGTCTATAGTGAGCTTTGCTCTGATTGGTCAAATTCCAATCCGATCTCAATCCTAATCCGTAGTTCGATATGGGTTTAAGATGTCGCTTACGATAATTTTTTATCGCGTATTTTCGATCTACAGATTAGATAGGCGCGCGCGCACGCACGCTAATCACACACACACATACACACACACACATACATCAAAGAATCGGTTTTTTCTGATAAAAGCAGAATGAACGAACGTGGTATAACGGTGGTAGACTTGATGCTTCCGAGTGGATCAAGATCAGGAGTAACACGGTCGGGAAGGTGTCACCGCGTAATGACGAAACGGCACGGAGAAAAGAAGAAGATTGGTTTTTACGGGCCATCTTCGTGTCTCTTTACATAATGCGAGATGTCACGCGATCGTTAGCCGGCAAGTCGGAATCTCGAAGGAGGCGTAATCGTACGAGGATTTATTACGAAGATTATTTCTCTCTCCGATATCTCTCTGACCACGAGAGTGAGATATTATCTGGAAAACGGACATTTAATCGCATATCGATATATTAACGATATACGTGCGAATAAGCGAATATTCAATATGATAAATAATCATGTAATTTCTTACAAGTCACAGAGTTGTAACGGGTTTTGCTAATATAAATGTGCACTTTAAATTCAAAGGACTAAGCGCACTTCGGAATCGGTACTATATCGGTAAACAACTGTGATGGCAAAATTTATTGCAGTTTTGTCGTGCGCATAAAGATCACTTAAAACGATCGCGTTTTCAAAAATACGCACGGTGACGCGTCCTGTGTGTGTGTTGACGACAATGTGTTCTCGCTGAAATATTAAAGTCGCATTCATTGTCCGAGCGCATCTGCGTCCGCGGAGGATGCGTATTGTTCGCGTTGGAATTCGGAGAATTTGTGAATTGTGGTGCAACAATCGATTTGCGCGCTGAGTTTTCCAGATCGTGGCTTATTCGAGAGCGATAATTTCGATTCAGTGTCGCGGAATGTTTTCGCACAGACACGGAGTAACAGAGATATGTTTTATTTTACAGAATGGGTGATCTTTAGGAGAAATAATAGATTTGCAAAATAGATTTGTAATTCTTTTGAAATAAAAAAAAAAACGAGAAAATATGCGTTCTGCGCAATTGTACATGCGTGCATTTACGAGTGCGCGCTTGATCGCGCGTGAAATTGCGAAAAAGAAATAATTGCCGAGTTGGCGAACTTGGTCGAATGATAAATGACGTCTCCTAGGGCGTACGTTGCTCTTTTCAGTTTCTTCGCGGGTTTGAGTTAAAGCGGCGCGAGTCCGAGGCAAACGTCCGAAGAATTACGTTCTTACCGAATTTCGAATAAAAATGCTAATCTATGGGCGCGCGTTTATGCTGGGCGTTGTTTTGATTTATTTACCGGCGTTATAGTTTATCGCGACCAGCTGCGCTCGTGCATGCGAGATTGATCGACGGGGGTGCATTTCAACGAAAATTGAACGGATGCATAATTCAGTGTCGTGATTACTATCTTCGTTGCTTTACAATCTCCGATTAGATTAACCGTTTTCCGATATTTTCTCGTCACTTGCATTTTTTTGCACTTTTACGCAAAAATCACATGTAAAAAGAATTTTTTTTTTTAATTCTTATCGTTTTTTCCGTCTGTCATATATTTTAGCTGTTTTATTTGAATTTCATGATTTAGTTTACTTTTTTTAAATAAAACAAATTATTTTACGTGATTTATATTATTATAATTATTATTAAGAAACACATCAGAAATCTCGAGAATATAAACAAGCACGTCTGACATGCGACACGGCGTGTACGCATTCTCGGCGGCAGTTTTAATTTCTCCGGTAATTAGTTCAACGTCCCACCGCTTCGATGTCGCCATTAATTTGAGAAGCAAGTGAGAAAGTCGGTGCACGCAAATCACTTTGCTTTCTCAGGTTCGCTCAAGAGATTCGCACATCAGGCGGCCATTACGAGGCGTCTGCTTCTTTTTTCCCAGTACACTTCCCACCCACGCGTTCGTGCCCTATTATTTGTTTAAGATTGTAAGTGGAGAAAGAAGCGGAGGGGAAAAGAGAAAAAAGGAAGAAACTGCGCTGTATAGGGTTGCACGCGGAAATGACGGCTGGATGAAAAATGAAAGCAAGACGAAAGTTCGCGCTTGCACAACAAATACGACGATATTATGTATTTAAAAAAACACCGATGGTTGTGTTTTCAGTTTTAAATAAAATTTTTCAATTTACAATATATATTCAACATTAAATTATTATTAATTAATTAATTAACATTAATTAATTCTCGAACAAAAAAAAATCAAAAATAAAACATTAAAAATCACGTATTGACATGAAAACAAACGAATATCTACTTTTGAAATATTAAATGCGCAAAATTGCTTTCGACGGAGTTGAAAAAATTATAGAATCATCGAGAGCAGTTCGCATAACGTTATATTTTTCTCGACGTGACAATATTACACATTGAATAGTAAAGCGAGCGCGATACATAAAATAAAAATGATAAAATCCAACAATAGATAGCTTGTCAGCCGTGCCGCGCGCGTGGCGGATTTTATTGCTGCCCTTGTATCCCATCTATCTTTGTCGGTATCACAGGTGCAGATCGCTATTGCAGCAGGAAGTGAGACTCGGGCAAAAAGGGTACAAAAGCCGCGCAGATAGCTTCGCGTCTCATTCGACCGTCCTCCGATGACAACTCACAAGAGTGTGTAACTGTTTCGCGTCGCGCAAGGCGCGAATTACATCGGCAAATGCAGGAACGGGTAAAATAGAACGTTCGCTGAATGTTTTTAACAGTTGGAAAACTGCGCGAGAGACACGAAGCTGATTTCCACATAAATCCCGCGCTTGTAACGCGCCAAGTTCGGATTATTTCCCTGTCTGCCGCGTATCGATTTTTACCGAGATTGCGTCTACTTCTCGTCAGTGGGAGGGGAGTTTTCAGTTCGATATACATATATTGATGCTTTTAGATTCGTCTCTTCTTCTCTCTTTCTCAGGAGCATTTTTATTTTTTACGTATATTTGTTGTTTCAAATTGCAGAGGAAAACATTAAAAAACTGCCACTATGACGAATTTACTAGAATAGTTGGCTGCGTCAAAACTAAAAAAAAAAAAAGAAGGTTTCTATTGAGACTTTTAGAAAGAGAACTTTATATGTTGCACACGGGTGTAGTCAGAATAGTCATTAGGAAATTCGCTTGTGTGCAACTTGCAACAGTCGTGCAAAATGAAGTTTTTTTCGTACGTGTTTTGCGATCTGAATCGCGCGCGAGTACCTACTCGCGCATAATCGCGATATATACCGCGCGCCGCATTACAGACTCTATATTGCCACGCTTGATCCCGGTGTGTGGCCTCCGCGGGTTCGATATGTGTTCCGAGAGCGATATACTTTAACATCAAGCTCAACCGTTCTCAAGCACGGCGCGTACACACGCGTGTGCGTCGATCAGTGGCGTAATGATCGCTTCTGAGGCCGCTCGTGAAGAACGTCGAGGGAGTGGCACGTGAATCAGAGACGAGTATCTCAGGGCTAATAATATCGAGGAGATTAATGGGGCCATTCGCGGAACCGAATGTTTTTTTTTTTTTTTTTTTTATCTTGCTAATTCGCTAAGACAGCATTTCTTCAAGCTCCCGTGCCAAATTCCTTCTCGAACGCTCCGCGCGCGTCTCTTTCGCACGTGAGAAGTTCAATCAACTCTAAGAAGTCAGAAACGTAAGTGCGCGCGTTAGCGAACGTATTAAATAAACTTTCTAATTTTTTTTTGTTTTTTTCTAATTTTGTTCTTTTTTTTATTGCAACATTGTGCTTGCTTCAAATTAGTGTACTTTTTCTAGTTTTAAAAAAGTTTCTCTTTTCAGAAAAACTTCCATTACCCACATCGGAATATACGCTTTTACGTGAGGGGAAGGCAAAGCAAATGCGCGTCGAGTCTCTCTCTCTCTCTCTCTTTCTCTCTCTTCAGAGTTTAGCCGTGCGTTCGTTTGGCTATTTGGAGCCGTGCGGATGCGAAAGTTAACAGGAACAAAGTGGTTCCGAAATTGGCCAACCCTACCGCCATTTGATAGCGTCGGGTCGGGTTGCAACTTCTCCCTCTGCGTACGCCACTGGCAGCGTCGACATGTGCATAGATGCACTCCGGAGCACTCCGATATTGCATTTTGCTCGGTTGAAGGGGGGGAAGGGGGTGAACGTTCGCGTTACGTCAAGCCGTGTGTTGTGTCTCGTGTTAATAGCGGGACGCGACTTTGGTTGTTTCACCGAGCGAGGAAGATGAGCAAACTCAAATATAATCGATGCTCCTTGCGCGCCGATTTACACGATATTGCAATTTCAGACATGAAATTTTTTTTTTGAATTTGAGAAATGCGTATAATTCGCGATATATTAATCACTGTCGAAGAGATGTGCGTAGCGCGCGTTATTATACGAGTTCGATTTTCGTGCGACTGGGAAAGATCCACGCAACGCTAAGTACATTACGTGAACATTATTCTCCTCGATATTGCATATCCAATTTCTGTTGCGATATCGCTCGCGATGTTAAATCGTGTATGTAAATTGTGAAAACGATTATAGGCTTTAGGATAGGCGCTGCGAGAAGGGGAGGGTACTTATAAAAGATGATGATGTTGAATGAACCGTCCTGTACAAGTATACCCGCGCGTTTATGTAGACTTACATAAGTACCGTGGCTTACGCGCCCGATATTAAGTATTCCACTCGCATTACCTCTCCCCGAACAGAAAGTTACATACTTCCCCGCCTTGTACGCGACGGCAGTGCTGTGCAAACTTAATTAGCGACTCCGCCGCCACCGCCGCCGCCGCCGCCGGTGGTTTCGAAGAAAGAGACGAGAAGAGAAAACCCGCGCGACCGACGTAAATTGTACGTTGGTTTTCCGAGCGCGCTGGGAATCTTTAAATCATATTGTCGAGGGGGATGATACGAGAGAGTTTAGAGACTCTTTAACGCGCGCGAGAGTTTGCGTCGGCAATTATAGCCGAGTCTGCCGAGAAATTGGGTTACGTTCCGATGCCGTCGTAATATATCTAGCGATAGAGGAGCACTTTATCATCGAAAATCCGCTTGGTATAAATGGATTAATCAAAATTCCGACCCATAACTCGTTTAGCTGCAATCGAAAAGCTGCACTCTCGAACCGATTATTAATTTGAACGCTGTATATTGTTGAAACATAATAGAAAGCTTTGCTATATCTCGCAATTTGCATCGGCAAAAATTGCAAGTCAACTTTCACATAAATTATATGCAAATATTGTCTGCTATTGTTCATGCGGCGCTATTTTGTTTCTTCAAACATCTCTTCTAGAATTTACATTTTAATATAACAAGCATTTGCTAATTAAATAAAGTGTCTTAATAAACATTGTGAATTTTATTCTCAACATTAACGTAGTCGTCTACAATTTAACAGACACGTCTGCCTTGTTTATTTCAAAATACAAATTTTAGAGATTTAATTAATTTTTAATTAAATTAATTTTTCCGACACACATGTTTGCGACCCTAAAGTCGCAAATCTTTCCAGTTAGGTCTCAAATGAGTTTTCAAAGGTGTTGTTTCAAATTCTCAACCTATTCTCCGTTTGTGCTCCGTTTCGTCGCGTTATCGTCACGTCGTACGATATAAAGGAAATGTAAAGGTTGATACGGCACTGACTTTATGGACGCCCGTCGTAAAGAACACCGCACGTCGTTGCACTAGGACGAGATGTAAACGCCGTTCCTCGTTGATACCCTTCTTGTAACACACAGATCGTATTATATACGTAAGCACCACTCTCTCAAGCGATGGGGCATCTGATTTTATTATCGATTCACGTTATGCATTTTTTTATAAAAAAAAATGGTCATAAATGGAGAGAGAGAGATAGAGAGATTGCAAATACGATGCTTCGGCTTTCAACAATTTTTGTGACAAGCGAAGATAGTCCTCTCTCGCACAAGAATATCTTAAACGTATCTATTCTGTAAAATCGTTAATCTTTTAAAGACGAGCAAGGTCTTTCTAGAGTAATAGCATTTAACGGAGAAGGGAAAATGTTATCTTCGAACAAGTTGCTCGAACTTGTGTGTTCCGTGAACACGGGAGCAATAACTAATAGCTATATCGTCTCGTCTCCGCTCACCCCTGGCATACCTTAACTATCTGACAAACCTCTATTTGGCGCGTTCAAGACCGGGGCGTACAAGTGCACCTGCGCGCTATGTGTGCCGTTGCCGCCACACAACGGAACACAAAGGGCTAACTTCCTGCGACGTAATCCTCCGCGGAAGTTGCGCCGTAAACGCGACCGGAACCAAATCGATGCACGAAGCGACCTCGAAACTGCGTCAGACAACGCCAAAGACTCGCCAGGCGGTCGCAGATGCTACGGAGAACGGCTGCTATTCGACACGGATTGTTGGTCCCTTCGGAACCCGCTTGCTCTGGTAGGGCCGCTCTCCGGGCCTCTTCATAGTGCCGACTGGCATTTTCTGTCAGTCGTTGGCGGACCGCGAAGCTAACCAGTCGACGGAGACCTCCGTGCCTAAAAATAAACGATCTCTCGCTGTCGATCGCGCACGCGCAATTCTCAATTTGATCTCTTGCTCCGTTGATTGCTGATTGCTGATCGAGCTGCGAAATAAAGAGAGTTTCTATCTTATGATGAAGATCGGTAACCAGCTTATTGGCATATAGACACGTAGACACCGCGATCTGTTGGACCGCATTCCGCGACAGGAGGGTGCCGCTGACCCGGGGTGGGTCCCGACGGGAGATCGCGAGGCCCCTCGTATCGTAACACGGGGTCGAGTCGTAAATAATGGCAACTGGCACGCGATACGACACACGACTTTTGTATAGCACAACGATCGGAACGTATCGGCGTGCACCGCGCTCGCATTAATAATCTCGTCGTACGAGAACGATGTGAGCGAGAGAGAGAGGAAGAAAAGTGAGAGAAAAAAATATCGCAGTTGATTTTAATTAAGTCTTATCGTCCGTCACACGCAACATTGTGGTTTTCATCGGCTGATGTGTTTATTTTGCTCTTGAAAAACGATTTATTTTCGTACTATTGTATAGAAAAGCGCACATTATTGATCAAAACGTTACACATTTTGGTTACGAGAGAGATGATGGTGATGCTAGTGCATTTTTAGTGCGAAGATGGTTAAAAGTCCAAGACGGTACACGCGGCATGATGACATACCGACGTTGACAACGTGATGAATTTTTAACGAAATTTGCTCAAAGTTCTCCGACCACGATGAAAAATTAACACGTTCTTCTGCGACGCGAGAATACTAAATACGGCAAGAAAAGTATATATATATATACCGCCTAATAAAACATCATGATCGATGAGAATAGAAAGACTACGATCTGAATTTTCAAGACGCATCGATTAAAGTTTGACGTATCGTCGTTACGGAATTGAGAAATGGCACCACGTTGTGTGCTCGCGAGGTGTAACGCTACACGATAATGTAATACGCTTTTGATGTATTAATAATAAACAATGATAGACAATAACAATTTTGCAAATATTTTTTAACGTTGTTTTTTTTTTGACCAAAATTCGGAGCAAGAATTTTCGGAGCAAAGATTTTTTCCACGTTATTTTGCGAGAAACTGTTGCGACACAACGCGAATTTTTAACAATTATATTTTATTCTGTGATTATTTTGAAGAGACAAAGTTAATAATATCTCTGTCGGGAGAAAGAATTCAGGCGAGTATCTATTGTGGTTTATATAGAAAGCTAGTTTACATTTGTTGACTGCGCGATTCTCCTCGAACTGTAATGCATAACGCATCGTGGGAAGACTGAAGATCGATCGAAGATACAGCGTGCGCGTCTTCGGCGTTTTCCGCGATAACGCAAACCAGCGACGACCCAGTCTCCGGGCGCGCTGACAAGGCGCGTATAAAACCGACGATAGCGAGCCGGACAGCCGCCAGTCTTGCGAGAGTCGCGCGCGAGAGCGGACGTCGCTCGTTTTACGCCGATGCGGTGCCACGTGAGGGAAAAGCCAGGAGGAAAACTCGCCTGCGCATTAACTTCGAAGTAACAACATTTTTCTTCCCGTTTCTTCCCTCCCCGTTGTAGATTCATGTTATCGCGTCGAGCGACGGAAATGGTGTGGATTGCGCCGGAAGTGCGACAGAATTAAAAAAAAAAAAAAAAAAAAAAAATGTCCGATGTGACAGCAATATTCTGTCGAATGTAATGATCGCATCGCGTTTGATACGGGAAATCGACGCGTGCTGCTTTTGCCACGGGATTTTGAACACAAAAAAAGAAAATAAAAAAAAAAAAAATTGAAAAACTAAAAAATATATCGAACGAATTAAAAAAATAACAAAAAAAAAATAGACAAATTGGACGAGTGTGATGCTTTAGTTTTTCTTGTGTGGTGAGAGAGAAAGAGAAAAAGAGAAAAATTGCTCACTAACAAAAATCGAAAAATCAATATTTTATTAATCGAGAAAATTGTTGCGGGAAATATACAAGATACCGCAATAACGAACTGCATTAAATGGAGACTGAATAATAACAAAGCAACATCGAAATTAGATATTTCTGAATAATAAGAAAAAAGCAACATCGAAATTAAATGTTTCTATCAAACTGCGTGTCAATTTATTGCTGACTTATGCATTTAGTGCGGCGCAAAAATTATAAATCGAGATTGCACGCCTGTAGAATTTTTACTGTTGTATGGAATTGAATGTACAAACGTTTTCAAACAGTGCTCGAAGAGCAAAGACAAAAAGGCACAAGCAAAACAGAAGTCCCAAAAGGGCAAAAAGTTATCCGACAGTCCTACCGAGGCTTCTAGTATCTCCGTGATGTTCCGCGAATATTCGCAAATGGTTTACGACGACAGACCTTGAAGATACTTCCGCGAGAAGGTGTGAACACGGCTATTACGAAATCTCCCCGAGGAGGTCGAGAGCAGTTTAGAGTTACCGCGCGGATAAAACTTCAACTACACACACCGGAGACGAAACCGTTTCTTCATAGGCGTCTCGGAAGGAAGATCCCCGCAATCTCGCCCGCGCGCATTTACTCTGCCGAAAGTTTCGCGGCTCACGGCAACTCCCGTGAAAATGCGGAAACTAGAATCGCGGAAATCCTGTTCGCGAACAACTTGAAAGTATTATTCCGTAAAGTAAGAATTTATTCCATCCCCAGAAAGTATAAATCGCTTCGGTGAAGATATTCACTTCGAAAACTCGTTCAAGGAAAAAACATTCCTTTGTATTGCGCATACAAAGCGGCATTTCTTTCGATATCTATGTAAAGTCGTTATTAAGAAAGTTTTCCCGCGTCAAAAAGCATCAAAAGCACGTGTCAAATTATCACAAAGTCCTCAAGTTCACGAGAGTCCATAATACTACGATTTTTCAATTTCTTGAGAAACGCATGACGGATTTATTTTGGAAAATCTGCGATCATAAACTTCCGGGAGGACTGGAGGAGGTTTTTTCATCGTAGCTCGCGCGATGCATCGGACACGAAGAAGTTTCGAGAAGAGAGAAGACGAGTGAAAAGTCCCGAGAATCTTTAGACGGCGGAAAAGAAAACGGAAGGCGAAGAAGGATCACGAGAAGAACAAAATACAAAAAGAAGAGGAAAAGAGGGAATTACAAATAACAAGCGGAGACGAAGAAACGCTTCAGGAATGCCGTGGATAAAGTGTTTGGGTGGTGGAGGCGGAAAGGCCAGGAGAGGCAAGCCACTCAGCGTCAGTCAGCCGATCCACCTGCTTGTCAAGGTAAGATTCTCCTTCGAAAAGTTTTCCGCGGCGACTTTCCGCGGCGAATCTCGCGTGTCGAACCGAGCGAAAACTCGATCGACTCGGGTCGCTCCTTTTTCGAAGGATTTTCCGGTGCACAATTCTCCATCGCCGGCTTCTTTTCTTCGAGGAGAGAAGAATGCAAAGTTTTTATAAAAAAAAAAAAGAGACGTGAATGCAAATTCTATAAAAATCAGATTATACATTTAAATGTCATACAGTTTTTTTAGTCTGTGAGTATTGTACTCACAGTTTTACTAAAGAAATAACTAAAGTTAAATATTTTTCTTGTAAAAACTGGAATTATACGTAAAACGTATAGACAAAAAAATTTTTTTTTATTATTAGAGTGTTCGAAGTTTAGCGTTTTATCGATTATAGGTTGGTGAACTTTTCCACACGTGTTACTTAAAAATAGACGTTAGCGAAAAAATTTTAATCAAATGTATAACGAGCTCGGGAGTGAAAACTGTGAGATATATTATTCCACTCGGCTTATCCGACATGAAGGCACATGGCCCTGCTGTTTTATAACTATCAATTTTTTTAACGAGCAACTCGAACTAAATGGGAACGTATTCTAGTTGCGCTGATACTTTATCGATACTTTATAATTACGATGTACAGAAGAGAAATGCAGAGTGTTCCTCGTACAAGCGTGTGGAAAATTTGCGTCTCTCGATTGGTTCATAAAATAACGCCCGTTGCGATCGTGTTTCCGAGTATTTAAGCAATTACGAGGTCCAACAGAGAGCAATAACGTCGCGAGTAAAATAAAATTCTTGTTATTAAAAAAGCGCATTTTAATTTAAAAACCTAAAAGGAAAAGTTTATTCCCTTATTACTCTCTAATTTGACTTTTTTCAGTTCGTGCCTTCTCCGACATTTTTACGTCATTATCTTTTTCTCGAGAAGCAACACCCGAAGGCCAGCTTTTTCATTCTCGTATTACATCCCGATAGACCTGATTAAAATAAGTTGTAATATTTCCACTACCGCGCACTAATAGCCTCCCATTACCGCGGGAGTTTTCTCATTATCGTCAACTGTTCTTCCCACGATTAACGCAGGCGCGATAAAATCGATAGAACGAAATAAAAAAAAAAAAAAAAAAAAAAATCATATCGCACCGGTAATAAGTAGTACGATTCAGAAGAAAGGAAGAAACAGAATCTTGTTGCGCGATGGAACGTGGGAGGGTATCCCGC
Source organism: Pseudomyrmex flavicornis (assembly GCA_014825475.1). Lineage (NCBI taxonomy): Eukaryota > Metazoa > Arthropoda > Insecta > Hymenoptera > Formicidae > Pseudomyrmex > Pseudomyrmex flavicornis. The sequence continues at coordinate 74,770 of QVNW01000589.1, forward strand.
TTAAGGCGACGGTTATTAGGCGGTTTCTTTCGTCCCGGAATGCCGTAAGATCGGGAGATACGAAATACCGAGATGAAGAAGGAACGCGCCGCGGTGGTCAACATCTTTCCTCCCACCGCCGACTAGCTGATTTATTAATTCCCCACGACGACCTTTTCCTCGGTTCCGGGGTCCCCTTTCGACGGACGCCCCGCGGGTACCGCCATCGATTCCACGATATCTCGAGCACGACCCGGCAATTAAGCCGGGTAATAACAGACGCGGTGTTAGCCACTTGTTAAAATTACAACGAGCCCGCAGTCGCGCGATATTCTCTCTCTGCGCGCGCTGAAACAGCTTTTGTATCATATCAGCCATTGTGAGGCTGTGTTGTAATCGCTCTACAAAAGCGCGTGACATATTCCCGGATACGCTTACCAATTTTGAGGAAACGCAACATAATCACGAATTGTTTACTTGGAAAGAGAGAGAGAGAGAGAGAGAGAAAGAGAGAAAGAGAAATGTAATGAATATGTTCATTGCGCGGATTTAATATCTCTTGTATGATTCGCGTTTCACAGATATTTGATTCGAATTGTTCTTTCTCCGTGTAAAATACGAGCGCGATACACATATAAAAATTGTTTCGCACAATGCATACGCAATAGAGAGATGAAAATCAGTTTGCAGTAACAATTATCTGTTCTGACGGAACGAATAATTAAATCAATCTATAGCATAGGAGTCTCCGATTGCAGCGATTATATTTGGAAATTAATTAAACACACTGCGGCAGTATATTTACAGCGATACTATCTCGCGAGATAGTGCCTAACTATATACAGGGAACAACATTCTTTCCGAGCTCCCCGATGGGATAAAATTACAATCCGGGAAGCAAAAAAAAAAAAAAATCTAGGTGGCACGAGGCAGCATTCGCGCGAAGAGCTCGTGTTTCAGGTCTCTGCATACCGCGTGCATCGGAGCAAGCATGTCTCAACAGACGTGCACACGTAGACATCATCAAAATGCGTGACAGTGTCATCACGCTAATCTCTCTGTTGAAAAAAATACCGATTTCACTAGATTCGCTACATATATTTCCGTCGAGTTGAATTTCTTTGTTTTGATCGTGAAAAAATTATGAGATAACTTCGGGAGGGAGGGAGAGAGAGAGAGAGAGAGAGAGAGAAAAAAAAGAGATAAATTAATTCTCGCGCGAAATTCATTACGTGATTAATTCGCGTCGTCCGCTTCCGTATTTGCGCACGGTTCGCAATGACGCCGTTACAATGAAACGCATATGCGCGCGTAAACAAGTCGCAAAAATAAACGAGCGGCAATCGCGAGCGTCCGGTTGTTCTCGCTCGTTGCAAAAATCATCGTGGACACATTGAAAATTTCAGCGGTTTGATTTTTATTAATTGCAAATTTGTGCCCGAATAAATAAAAGAGAAAAAAAAAAAATAAAATTCAATTTCTCGACGGAACGTAATGCACGTGATATTTTTTTTATTCCCCCGCGACTTGACATCATCCGATTTCAATAATAATTTAATCGCTAGCGGACGGATTTTGTTGCGGTTAAAATCGCTGTTGGTATAAAAAAAAAAAATAACATGTGTACATTAAAGTACTGGCACAATTAAATAATACTAAGCCCACCCGCGGCTACACGTCATAGCGTTTTCATTAAAGCGGCACTTTAAACGCGGTATTCCGCAAAACGATTACACACAACCGGAGCACCATGTCTATCTGCATAAAATGCGGTAAATACGCGAACGCAAATTATCGATGCGCATGTGTCAGTTAAATATATACACGATATTACTACACATATATATACACGGCGGACGTGACGAGGAAAGAAATCTCGTGTTTGCGGAAGCTATTACAATAATTTCGTGACGGAGTGTTATTTTCTCTTTGCTTTGCCAACAGAGTCGACACCATTTCACATTTAGATTATGAAAAAAAGATCGTGGAAATAAAAAAAAATTTTTAATTAAACTCATTATACCGATTTTACGTAAAGACTATGTAATGTAACTTGGCTGAGATGTGAACTTCCCGTGGATGAATGTAGCAGACTCTCACGATCGCTATTGGATCAATCCGTGGAGAAAGATCGTACGACGAGATACGAACGACGAGAAAATGTTTTTCCTGACGTGTGTATCCGCCGGTGCTTTAAGTCCGGTCCGACCACCGTGACTTTCCTGCGCGTCGGCGTTTCTGAACGCTCATTTACGAGAGGAGAGAGTCGCTCGCTCTCTCTCTCTCTCTCTTTCTCTCTGTTATTATAACCGTACTATTATCGGTACACCTGCGCGCGTATATGCACGCGCGCGTACGAAATACCGCCCACCGCGTCGTGCCGCGCTCCTTTGCGATGTAAAGACCGGCAATTAAATTAGCGGGCCCGGAGGGCACGGCCGATTTTTCCGCCGCCCACGCGCGGCAATCCGTTGCCCTCGTGGAAAGTTGACGCTTTCCTCCTTGCAGGAGGATGTTTGCGGAATGTTGATTTCTTCGCGCGATAATTGCGCGAAGACCGATCAAAATGCAATTACACGTGTCAGAATTACGGAAGAACAATCTTTAAATCTTTTTAAGATATAATTATGTCTCTTTCTTGATTGTGAAGAGAGGAAGACTTGAAGTGATTTTACATTTCCGACTCTTTTCGAAAATCTCAGTAGCGAAAAATACACACGGATTAAGTGACGTCTCAACTAATTTTTCCGTTAGTTTTGCAACTATTTCTCCAAAGTTTTTTTTAACAGCATTAGCAAGCGCGCGATGCAATATCTTTTGAAAGGTTAGATTTCTTCGCACGCTGTCGGTTCTACCTACGCGCTTGAGCTGACTTTATACTCGCGGCTGGTTCGCTCCGGAGCTTTGCTCAATACCTCATCGTACGTTGTTTGCTCTTCGCACACATATTTTTCTTACACCTCGTGGGCGCTGTCATAATATTCTCTTTTACTCTTCACGCGTAGCTTTTCCATGCCCAAAACACAGACGCAGAGTCGGTGAGAACGTCTCTTTCTTGTCGCACCGAGTGAACCAGTTCGTACGAAAATCTATGTAACAAGTGTGTATAATGCGTAATTGATAGCCGCGCGCATTCGTCGGGTCGATGATCCGGAGACCACGGACGATGATTACGTGAATTTCCTAATCCTCGACGCGAATTGCGAGCCTCGCGGGCCTGCGAAATATCGTGAGCGTGTTCCCTCGCGCTAACCTTTCGACGAAGATTATCGTGTCTGTCGGGAGGTTTTTCAGAAATCGATCGGTCGTAATGTGCGGCTCTGAGAGATATTCAACGGATTTAAGTCTGTGCAAAATATAGAAATCAACCGCGCGAAATATAGTGTCTACTTGCCGTTTTTGATTGACTTCGGTCAATCTCACATAATGTTACTGTTCGAGCTGCTGAAATTTTTTTTTAATTTGCTATTTATTCTTACGCAAGTTTTTCTTTTTTTTACTACACGTATAAAGTGCTCCACTTTTTTAAAGTTGCGATTCGAAACCTTGATATCTCACTTTAACATCTGGAGATGTTGTAATTCTTCTTCGATGATTTTTTTTTCGGATATTTGTGTTAGCTTGTGGTTAAAATCCGAACGAATCGGTCTAACAAGATTAGAACGAGTCAGTCAATTATACAGCGGTTTTATCCTTGTTCTATTTTTGGCACCAGGGACATCTACAGCGTTAGATCGCAGGACGCAGACAAGGTCTCCTTAGTTCCCAAATATAATGTTAAAAATAACAACGATGGTTTTATTTTCTTGTCTGTTTTGTTCCGACATTCTTGCGAACAAGCTATCCCGCCAATTTCGTTGCGTATAGTTTTACTGAATTTAAAATTGCGGATGGCAGACAGATCACACGCAGCAACTTTAAGTTTGTCATGTCAATTATTTATAATGTCAATCAATAAAAAGTACTTAAGAGATTACTCAGTAATTAAAAAATTCTATTTTTTCATCTTTACAATAAAAAGTCTATTTTTTTCATCTGTATAATATCGAACGATCATATATATGTATATATACAATACAGAGGAACGCGGCGTCAGCCCCGCGGAACGATTGCATCGTCTTCGGCCGAGATTAAAGTTGTATTACAAGCGAGTGACTTTCGTTTCCCATCTGCAATTAAATTGAATTGCAAGCTCTGAGCTTCCGAGCGCGAAGGCCAAAGCGATTGCATTAATAAATTTCTTCCCCGTTGCTCTCTTCTCTCAGTGTCTGAGAGAGAGAGAGAGGCAACTTTCAAAGAGATGCGCCTTTTAATTTGAAACGTCAAACCGATTCGTTTACATAATAATTTGAGTGATAGAAATGAAAGAAATGATTCATGATAAATGTGACCTACATACAAATATTCGGGATATTTGCGCGTTGTCCTCAAACAGCTTCGCACAATCGTCATCTGATTTTTTTGCAAAATGTTAACTCACGCAGCTGTTATTTTTTTTTTTTTTTTTTACTGAGTTTTTTTTTCGGTGTTCATTTAAATGTCAAGTGTTTCATTTTCGTCACGCAGAAACCACATCGGGAATTAAGCGCGAGTGACATCTGGCAGAAAGAAAGAGCGGTGTTAAAGAGATCCTTAACGAGCGTTAAGTCTCTCAAAGAATGCAACGAAACGAGAGAGGAAACGGAACGGACAAATACAGAGGAGAGATTGAGTCGCGCGATATCGCGCGACCCACGTTTCGAATCCCGCGCCACCGGCGACAACGATAGCCGATCTCTCGAGATTATTCGTTAATTGTGCAGTTGCGCGACAAGTGCGCAATTAAAAGTTTCACAATTAGGACACGCGACGTATTCTCTCGTGCGGCATTGTCCGCGAACGGTCAACTTTCTCGGTGAGAGACGATATTAGGTTCCTTGACACGCTCCCGAAGATTACATCGAAAGAAAGCTTGTGCTCTCTCCGTTCATTTTAAGGAATTAATTTTCGGCGTTGCGAACAATAGCGATCAAAACTTATGCAAATGTTTGTTTTTTTTTAAATAAAAAAGACATTTGTACGCGAGTTTTACGCTTTAAGCTGCTTCACTCGTGCTTGCGTTTGCATGCAAAGTGTAATTTTCATTGTATACAATAAATATCACACGGTCGTTTACCCTCGGTCACGCAAACGTTTTGTAGTTAACATTCGGCAAAATTATTGTTATTAATCTGATGCATATATTCCAATTGCTCATTGTTGTCGGTTGACAATCGGTTAATGAAAATTCGCGCGTTATTACTTATTTTATTCTTATATGTTTGTATTGTCCTACAACAACGACGACCAGGTATTGCATTGTTCTCGAGATTAATTGATGTTTGTACACACACAGGAAGTGGTACTCCGCGTCAGCGTCGCGGAGCAAGTTCATTGAGCGCCGGTGAACACCGTGAGAATGAAGAAATGAGTTTCACGATTCAATTGTATATCGATGCGGTGCTAAAATCGAAATCTCTTGAAAAGTAAAATTAGTTATGTGCTAATTATTGTTTCAGAAGCCACGGTACGTCGGTTAATTAATAATACGCGCAAGCGGTGCCACAGTATTTAACCGTACACGTTTTATATTTTTGTGCAACGACGCGGTCATTCACGTGCCGTCAAATTGCGGCAAATAATTAAACTTATACACGCAACAGAGCCGGAGAATACATATCATTAAATAAATGTCTAATTTATATAAAATCCTATAATACATACAGATACTTTTTACCGTACGTAGACAACCTGTAATCATTTTCTGTAATATAGTGTCATTATTAACGCTAGGCATATAAAATGATCTTCTGCCATATTAATTATACACACTTCAAAACGCGACACGCAATGACAAATACCAACGACGACTTCGTCATTTCTCATCGATCCTCGCGATTTCTCCGACTAGTTGTCGAATGCGCCAACCATTGCAAGAAGACGTTGGTCTAGTGTATAGATCTTCGGAAGACTTCGGACGTTGAGCGATGGCAATAGGGAAGCCACGACTGACGAGAAGCCGTGGACCTCCACGTTCCAATCGTTGGTTCATTGTTTTGAATAATTGATGCACCGTTGGGTCAAGTCGGCTTCAAAAAAAAAAAGAATCGAAAGCTCCGTGTGTGGCGAATGACACAACGCACTTAGTATGTCAGACGAAACTCGGCGTCTCGACAACTTTCCATACCCTTTCCCGTGTTTTTATTGTTTTCGTTACTCTCCGGAGTAACGTAAATAAATTTGTCAGTTCATGACGAAGCAAAAGTACGTGCGCGTCTAAATGTGTTTTCGAGGCTATATCTCGAAAAGATATAATTCTTCAGATCAAACTTGTGTTTGAAATAATAAATCAGTTTGTAAATTTCAAGACTATTTTTTTTTCTCTATTTTTTTCTCTCTCTGCCGAAATCAATTTTCGAACTTCTGTTCCTGAACGTCTACGTAGTTTAGTTGGAAATCGCGTTGGACGAAATCACGAAATCTATCGACGACGAGAATAAGCACCTTCTTACGTAAGCTGCGCGATAGCCCATCGCATGGGTACGCATATCCCGTATCAGCAAAAAGACGAATCCGAGAACGTCAGCGATGCACCGCCGCGCATATACGTGTAATATGATAATTTGCCAGACAATACCGGGAAATGTCAGGGGAGTAAAGCGCGGCGTTTCCCGCCCCGACTCCTCGCGAATGCAAATCGTTTACGAGCACAGCTTAAAGTTCGACGCGGGAAAATCTCCCGCGGCAGCGAGACGCGCCTCGAGAGTTTATGATCGCTTTGTTAGTTGCGACTGTGACAAAAATAGTTTACGACTGGCAACGTCATCGGTCTCCCTCTCGCACCCGACTCCGGCTCTTATATATCCGTCGTTCGCGATGGAGCTCTCTTGCGAGTTGCGAGTCGCTTTCTCAGGCCGACTGGAAATATTTCAATGCGCGAGCGGTTATGGTTATTGTGCTCGTATCATTTCGAGTTATACACTAGAGACGTCTACCGCGAAGTGTAATTTCCGCGGAACTATGCGCGGTGAAACTGCGCAAACAGTAGAATCTAATTGCGGTTGTTAAAACTTCTTTCGGATCGTTAAGTTTGAGTGGACGAGTAATGCGCGTCTCGACACCGCCGAAAGATCGACCGACCAAGATCGTAAAAAGACCGATTCATAAATATTAAATGCGAGTTTTTAATACTCGCGAGACTAGCAAGTAACGTAGTAACGCGGTTATTTGTTGTTGAACAACTATGACCAGACGACGTCGTATAGTTCACCGCTGACTCAATTTTCAGCTGAAGAAATTGTTTATTGCTTAGAAATGAATACTCTTAAGTAGTATTTACGAACTGTACAATTATTTTAACTGTCTGACGTTTATATGTATATTATAATAAGGTTTTTTTATAAACAACTACGTACTTATCTTATCGAGTTGAAAACAAGAAACATAATTATTTTCTTTCTGTGCGCGCGCGCGCGCACACACACACACACACACAAAAGTTCTTCAGGATTACTTATTGGATAAATCAACGACAGGAAAAAAAAATAAAATAAAATAAAAACGTAACACATCCGTACACTTATCCGGCGCGCAAACAGCGGTGCAATCTCTAGTGCAATCACATTTTCTCTTGTCGGTGCAGCTTTGGAAAACACACAACGACTGCGTCGTGCATCGCGCGAGCAGATAACACAGGCGAAACGAAATCGCAGAACAACGCTCACGACTTTGACTCTCTCTCTCTCTACTTTCTGTCTCTTCTTTCACCGTCTCACAAGCCTCGCAATTATATTTTCTCAGACCGGGTCGCGTACCGGAATATTTCCCGGGCAAAACACACTCCGTTTCCGTATCCATGTCGGCAACGGGATTGTTGTGATCTCTAGTAATCAGCTCGGCGAAACCACCTCCGTCGACGACGGTCGCCGAGGTGAGCGCCGGGTCGCCGGATGATTTCTGAAGAGGACGACGGCAGTAATGAGGACGAGCCGGGAAAGGGACTTGGAATTCGTCGCACGGAGTCGTGGAGCTGTGCGATGCGCGCGGTCGCGATTGCCGGATGAAATAACCGAAGTAATGAATGGATGCTGTCCTTCGCGTACAATTAACGGCATATCCGAGAAGTCGAGAATGCGAGGAAGGCTAAGGGCCTGTGCGCGCCGGCGAACAAACCCCGGTAGTATAATCCTTTCTCTCGAACGCCTACGTGTTCATCTACTGAGAAGAGACAAGTGTCGCGAGTCGACGATGATATCTTCGACGATGCGCGATTTGATTTCTATGATACCTCAGACGAGATGAGAAAATTTTAAATAGAGAAAAAAATTAAGATATTTTTATTTTTTTCTTCAGAAGTTTTAACACACTAAAATTATGTCTATCAATTGTTTTTATTAAATAATACCGCGCGCTTAAAAATTATTATTTACGTTGTTATATTTGTAATATATTTTGAAAAAAAAACCGCATGTACATAAAGTCAGAGAGTGGCTGTAAAATCTTCTCCGGCTTTGTTCTCACGTGAGACGACGACGGTTTTTCGTTTCGTTGCCGTCATATATCTAACGGAGAAACAGAGTTGCAGCGAAGAAGAAGCACCGAGTAAGGCGAGAAACATGGTTTACCGTGTATAAGAGGGTGAAAGGTGAAGATCAGTTAAGGGTAATATAGTGAAGGCGTTTAGTTAAATCGATCAGATAGGGCTTTGCATGGCTTCTCGGTGGCACCCTCATGCGTCCGAGCAATGTTTTTCCTTGAATTATGACACACACCTGTGAACTTTCCGCCTTCCTTCTGCATTCTCAGCAATTCCTTGAGCAGTGCACGATGTCAAAAAAAAAAAAAAAAAAAAAAAACACCACGAAACTTGGACACTTTGTGCTACTTTTTTGACCAACAATCACAAAACAAACTTATCTTTTGATGTTCTACAATAAAATCTGTAATTATGTCATTTTTTTTATGTTCTTGATTTATTCGTAGGTTGTATCGGTCTACAAATAACTCGATGTTTTTACAAACTCGTTTGTAGCTTTTGATAGTGAGATTTCTTTCAAATCCTCTCTAGAGGAAGTCTCGTATTTTCTCGTGCGTAAAGTGCCGGAGAACTTAACACTTCGAAACACGACACTGACATCACTAATTATCCGAGCACTTAGCGATACACAAAAATTATACCGTTAACAGACAGAGATAAATCCTTCAACTGGAAGCGCGGATCGCGTAGGTACTTTTCAGAATTCACGGAGCTCTCTTAGAGCCGCACGATTTATCGTTCGGTTACGACGCCGACTGGGCGTTTCACTTCATCAATGATATCGAGAGCCGGACGTAACTCCGAAGATAATAGGCGGCTAAACGATAGACCACTATCCGAACGGACTCTAAAGTGCGCCGATATCAAAGTGCGCACAATTTAGTACCACTGTAAATCGCGGGAAAATCCCTTCGATGGGAATCACTTCGCCCGTGATTCCCGGACGACGAAAAATAAATTGCTTTCATCCTTTTAGTCTTTCATCTTTCGACGATTGAGTACTTACTGCTGTGGAATTATATCGCGCATTTACTATAAAAATTTGTATTGGTATACGTCTATTTGAATTAAAGATGCGCAAACCATAGAAATAAAATATTCTTTGTGGTGTATTTACGCAAAACGTATTTGCAAACAAGATAATTATGTACTTTCTGTAAAAAAAAAAAAAAAAAAAAAAAAGTAAACGCACTCGGTGTGTGCTGAGACTGCTGTTTTATTTTATTGTCCCGGAAAAGCATTTCTCATCACACGTATCGTCGCAGAAAAGTGCAGAACGCGCGTAAGGGAGAACGGAATTCGATCGTCTGGATAAATGTGTAGGCACGCTTGCGCTTCCTGTTTGGACCATTAGCCTCGACAAGGGCCGCGCAATCGAGCCGAAGAATCAAAGTGTACGTAATGGTCGCGTGCTGACTTATACGGTGAGGGCGACCGCTTGGATTCCCACGAAAATCACGATTACGGCGCGCGAGATTTCCTTTGCTACTTAGGAACAAAGGTGAAGATCGAAATTTATGACTGGAGAATTAATTTAGGAGACGGAAATCTCGAATTAATAATCTCCCGACAGTCCCAGAAATTCGGTTCTTGTGAAAAGAACCGGCGCCTCTTTTCAAAATCATTTTTTTTCTCTCCATAACCATTCATTTTGTTTACTTTTTCAGAAGTCACACTCCGTGTGACCGTACTTTCTCTTTTCCCTATTATATATCTTGAAATTATTAGAACACTTTATTAAATTAAATCAAAATTCTCTGTGTGTTTAAAATCCCCTCTTCCCAATGATTTCGAACATAAACATTAAAGTAATAACATACGAAGTAACAGAGAATTACTGCTTTCTCGGATCAGATATTTTCTTACGTAAACCAGAACTCGCAGGAGAATTATAATTATTACTTTATGTAACGCTAAATGAGATAGTACAAGGATCTTGTTTTATTGAAGCCCAAGCGTTTGCGATTAAATACCCGTTTGCGATTAAAAAAAAAAAAAAGAAAAAAAAACAAAAACTTGCAGCTGAATTACCACAGCAATTAGAATTTCCACGGTAGAAGAAACTCATCGGGATGACTGATGGGATTATAGCGATTTCCGGATATCAATGAAGCGTCAACGCCGCTAGTTACGAAAACCGCAGGTGTAACGCGCCGCAAAAGTCCATCGTTCGCTGCAGCGTAACCATCAATATCGCGTTCCCGTAATAATAATCGCGACACGTACCATCCGGTGATATTTCTGCGCGCGCAATTCTCTTCTGAAGCTATATTTTCTACAATTCAGGAGAAGAGATTACACCATTATGATCATTATCCATCCGGTTATATTCCTGACGGCGTCGTCGCGCGTCGATCACGGGTCTCTCTCGATTTATATACAGAGAGCCCGGAGAGTTCCGTAGCGGATTTCACCTCTACTTAAATCCAGTTAACTGGACTATCGTACGTGATGATTTTCTTGCAGAAGAAACGCTCGGCGCGTTTCTCGCGTCAAAAAATCGACCGCCATTACGCGCGTTATTGCCGACTATAGCGTCAAGTGTGCGACACATGGTTCTACTTTCGCATTTCTCGGATGGCACTGAAAACGATACGGTTTCAAACGGCTAGCGTTTGGGGAGCGTCGAGGACGAAAAAACTTTTGACGCTGCGCAGACTGCGTGCATTCCATTTGATTTTTTTTTTTTTTTTTTTTTTTTTTTTTTTGCGACAAAAATCTAATCTCGATCGAGGAAATGTTTTAGTTTCTTAAGTGCTGCGGCGCGAGCTACAAATCCGAACGATTCGAATCGCGTTGTCACATCGTCCGTTAGGGAAGAAGGGAAAAGAGAAGGCAGGAAGAGAAACTCCTGAGATCTTCACTGCCGGGCAGATTAGAGCAGGTCGGGAACGAACGCTTGAATCTCGAACCGAGAGGAAGAACTCTCCCTCTCATCTTTCTTCTGGCGCGCGTTCTCTCGCTCTTGAATGCCTGCACACGCCCTAACGGCGAGGCGCACACATAATAGAATGCGACGCCCTTTCATGGGGCGCATCTTGGTGGCGACGACACCTACAAATAAAAAGAAAAACCGGTTCTGTGAAGGGTTCAAAGAAGAGTGGTAATTGCGGCCCTGATGGAATCTCCAAGCTTTATGTATTTTTTTTTTTTTTCTAACTAAATTTTTGACAGAAATTAAAAAATATACGAGAACCTCAAATAATCCGTAATTGCATCTTTCTCGAAAAAAAGTAAATGTCGTATAGAAAATTATTGAAAAACGTACTTTATTAACAAAAAAAAAAACACTATTTCTATTGCAATAGAGACACGTATCTCTCATTTAATACTTGCAAGTAAATGTGATATAATTGTTTCCTCACTAATTGTGTCGCAGCTGATTATTCCGCGCTATTTTATCTACACGCGCAATTCTACGTCGCAAAAGAGAACACGGCGCGATATTTAGATTCATCGATTACTCGGAAGCACGTCTAGCATCCTCGGACTGTCTCATCTCACACAAACAATTCTGGTTCCGAATGCTTCGCGGAACACACCCGCATCCTCGTGTCCGTTACCGCTTAAATCGTCCATAAATAAAATGCTACCATCTCGCGTACATCGCGACGTGCACCGCGCGGCGCGTCGCGTCGCGTTCGGATGAATTTATCAGACGTGCACTTCCCATCCTCTCGGTCGGCGTTCCCGCATATACATTTTTCTCCCACGTATATGTGCTGTCGTTTACGTGGAAGATTCTGCGCGAGATCGCGTCACGTCGAGCCGCGACATATGTTGAAGAAGAAGAAGACGACGATCCCGAGCTCTCAATCTTATCGCGATCGTGACTCGAAATCTGTCGTGAGCGAACGACGACGGTACGGAAGAACGTGATTTATTCCGCAGTCTCGCAAAGAGCGCGAGACTATTTGCGTATACATAAGTTGTTTATATAATGTAACTTTAGCGGCTTAATTCGTCTTAAAACGGCAATTTGTATTCTTATCTTCTGCTTAAACTTAGCGTCAAATAAATCAAACAGTCAGTCGGCGACAAGTTCTCGGCGTTAAAAACGCTGAAGAATTTCTTTATATTTCGAATCTCTCTTTGCGCGCGCTGGAAAATACACTACTTCGCGCGGTACTTCGCGCGAACGATGCAAATTTATGTATCTTAGTCATGCATAATCATAGATAAAGAAAATGAACTGCGGCGAACGTGAAATTATTCACAGATAAAACCGCCGGTTTTGAAGTCCGCCATTCGAAAATCTGACTTTAAGATGTAAACACGCGCCACTTTATCTAGGATTCATAAAGAAAAGCGCGTTCTTGTGAGAACGCGCTTTTGAATATTATTAATCCAATCCTGTGCTCGCGTTTTCCCGCTACGATGCTATACGTCGTACTTACACAAACACCCGGCGAGAAAGGAGATTTTGTTATTACCGTAATAACTTTTCTCTGCATTTTGTGAAATCCTTTCGAGTACTCGATTCAAAGAAAGAGAGAGAGAGACACGCAACGCACGTATTTTTCGCCAAACAAGCATAAGATCTTTCTTTTTCTCCCAGTCAGCGAACGTGATCCCGCGATATAACGACACATTAGTGCGGCATTTGGGATTGTATAGATATGCGCCGCCATCTCTCCCCGAGATGCATTCGCTTTAAATCCGACTCTCGAAGCAATCTATTGTAATCGCGGAGAAAGAATTTTTTTTTCTCTTTTGCATCGTTTAGATTGTACAAATTTAATATTACGTGGAGTTATGTAGAAAAAAAAAAAATGGCGCGCGATTGAAGCAAAATACTCATTTTCAATATAAAAGATGCAATTTGCGTAAAATACTGCAACAAAAAAAACATGTTTTACCATTTTTATTCAAATTTGAAGACGTATGTCTCTTTAGCTGCTAATAACATCATAGTTAGTTTTAATTATTATATAAGATACGTTAAAATTGTGTTTTGCAATTATTTTTTTCTCCTATCGAACCGTAAAACTGAAAATACATTTTAAATAGTTCGCGACTTTACGACCAACTCGAACGAGTGTTCATCGGCAGTCGAGAAATCGGACTTACAGCCGCAACAGACAACCGGCCACGCGCGCATGAACAAAGAACACGTACTTTTACGGCTCGTGTCGGTCGGATGGGTTCTGCGGTTAACGACGATACTAGTTTCTCTTGTACATAATGTTTGACACATCTCGTCACAACAATGGCCCAAAGTCGTTTCGTCAAGAAAGCTTTCGAGTTAAGGTCCCCGTGACCGCCGGTATACGAGTTTTCTTCGAATAGCATTTCGTTTGTCGGCGAAAATAAGAGACTACGGGAGAGTCGGTGGATGCTATTTGAGCAACACTCGTGGACTCTAGCCAAATGCAACTAGAGGTGTTAATGAACATACACACACATCTCTAGTTCCGCGAGAGAATGCAAACGCGTTCTCGCGGCGGAGAAAGAAAAAAAAACTGTAATAAAACTTTTTTATTCGCATAACTTGTGAATAGAATGTTGAATAAATGACACTTCTTTAAAAATAATCAGACGAAATCAGGAAACGTTATATGTTTCACAAACATATGTGCAGTTTTCTAGACGACGTTTTTTTGGATACGACTAATTGGTCGGCTCATTAGTGCGAGAACTCGGACAAAAGTCGACATAGTCTCATTACCATTAATAAAGTTTCAGTTTTCTTCACTCGCAGAAGAGAGGGAAAAGCGAGAAAAAGAAGAGAGAGAGAGAGAGAAAGAAAGATAAAGTCACAAAAATCTTAGTAAAAACGTCACTGTAATGAGCTGCAACTGAAGCTACATCATCACTACGAGATTAATGGATCTTGTGAACTTAATTGGAAATACTTTTTGATTAATGCTTTTCAAACTTTCGAAAACATTAAATAGAATCGGTTTCGTCTTTTTTCGACGATGACCCCCCCCCCTCCCTCCCCCATCCGCGACGGTGCAATCTGGAATCCGAATCCCGTTTTCTTCTCTCTCGTTGAATTTCTCGATTGTCATTCCGTACAAAAGGTTGAAGGGATTAATCGTATGTACGAGAGCGACATCGACTGACGAAGTCACGACTTGGAAAGAACGCCGCGGAGATCGGATAGATCTCGGTGGGTGGATCCGTAAGAAACGCCCGCGCAATTGCGCGTCGTGAAAGACGAGGTTGTGCGCCCCGCATAAGAATATCGACGGAGACCGAAGCGGGAGAGACCGCGCGAGGCCACCCGTGGAAACTCGCTTTACATAATCGGCCAGTTACGAAGGGAAGGAAGAGAGGGAGGGGGCGCAAACGATGGTTTCTTTTACAAACCGGATGCATACCTTCGCGCGCGTTTCTTTGAGAAGAAGAAGAAGAAGAAGACATCGCGCGTACGCGTCATGAGATCGCGGCTTAGCCATCCCGCCGGCTACAGAGAGAGAGAGAGAGATCATCGAAGCAACTCGCACTTGAAGCGCCGCCACACCTCAAATTACGTTATTTCATTGAGCGCGGGACAGATATGTATCGAGCAGAATATGCTGTTTACATAACCGACGTCGTAACGGATTAATTGCCGCCGTTACTATCACGCCGTAATTACCGTGCAAGCCGAATGACTAATAGCTAGACGTCGCGGTTGGAACATTAAAGACTTCGGAAAAAGGGTCAAGAGGCTTCGGATGATATGCGAGCGTATTTCTAGAGATTTAATCTAGACGCTGAGTAACTGGTACCGAAGCAGAAATAACCTTACGTATTCCGTCGTTTATAACTCTTTCAGAGCTAATTAAATGTGTTTCAATATATACATAACAATTTAACGCTTTAACTCTCCTCGCATCTCAAAGAATTAATCTGTCAAACAATACGAGTATATATATATATATGTATATGTATATATTTGTAGTCACTTTTTAAAATAAATTTTCGTAAATATCCAGGGGGATATTTTCTTTTAGAAGAAGCAATATATTTCCAAAACCCAATTCCCCTGAAATTGCTGTGTCCAACGTGAGAACGAAATTTCCAGAGTCCCATAAACACGGTGCTGTGAACGAAGACAATGAAATGTTAGGCGATCGCCAACACTTGAGACCTCTATCAGGTTTCGGAGAGAGGAGGCTGACCTCCCAAGGAGACGGATCGTCGTAAAAGCCAAGACTGACTTTCTTCCTGTTTGTTCCTCACAGTTCTTCGGAATCCGATCAAGCAGTTAATCCCCCACTCGACCAACATATTCGCCGCTTTCTGGCATCTCAAATTGCGCAACCGAAATTTCATCCAGTTTGCACATGCTTCTGGAACAAATTTTTTTTGCCAGGACACACACATACGTATACAATATACGTATATGTATACCATGTCTTTTCGTTG
Source organism: Pseudomyrmex flavicornis (assembly GCA_014825475.1). Lineage (NCBI taxonomy): Eukaryota > Metazoa > Arthropoda > Insecta > Hymenoptera > Formicidae > Pseudomyrmex > Pseudomyrmex flavicornis. The sequence continues at coordinate 90,662 of QVNW01000589.1, forward strand.
CGTCACGTCACATTCTACGAACTTTGTATCTGTCAACGATTTAGTAGATTACGTAGAACTTTGCGGTTTACGAAGTTTCCCATTCTCTCCGGTGTTTTTCTTTCTCTTTCAACCACGTTCCCCACCGTGTAATTCCCATTCGTCACTTTTCGTTTCTTCGTTTTTTAGTCTCCTCCGCGTGCCCTCATAGATTCTCTCCCCCAACGTTCCTTCCTGTTTTCCTAGGAGCGAGATAGTAACACAATCGCGCGGGAGACAATAGCCGCGACCGGACATTGACGGACTTTCTCTCTCTCGGCTGACGCGCGTTAACGACCGCGCGCGCGAGGATCTCAAACGCGAAATTCCGGATTTAACCGAAGTTATATATCGCGCCGCTAAACTGTACACGTGCAACAAGTACGTCCGCGACTGCAGTCGTCACAGGAAACGTCGCTTTGTTGCATACAAGGTTTAATTTACGACGTATCTTGTCATTCCGGAAAAACATCGCTGTTTTGCGCCGGATAACATAAACGACTGTTTCGCATGAAGAAACTAATACTCGATTGTCAGTTGAGTTAACAAAATTGTGTACTGTAAGGATTCGAGCGGAAGTTTGAGGAGCACTGAAAGCTAGGATTAATAGACAGCACTGAATTTAACGCTACGAATAAGCTACTTTATTCGGTATTGTTCTACAACGTCTTTTTTAAGTTCTCGGTCACTACCAAAGAAACGACTCCGTTGGCTGCTCGCTAGCGATTGCCGTGCTCGCCTATTTGCCGGCACTTGCTTTCCGCGAATCGGTAAAATTCGGTCAAGTCCGATTGTCTACGAACGGTGTTTACCGGCAGTTCGTTTACGTGCTTTTTGCGTAAACACCGTTCGTAGACAATCGGACTTGACCGAATTTTACCGATTTTGATGATATATCGAACCGAGAGTACACGTGTTCAGCCGTCGCTCTAAAATATTCTGGAAAATTCTTTACAGTACACGCAAATAATATTAGAAAAACATATATAAATTATTTTGTGCGATCGATATTGAACAAGCGGTCAAAAGACTCCACCTCGAGAAAAAAAAAGCTGTTACTCGAGTTCGTAATATTCGTCGTAATAAACAGCAATCACAGCGTTTAAACGCCAATAACACGTGTGGGGAATAAACTGACTGGCTAACTTTAGAGACGGTTTTCGACGGTGCAACGACCGCATTACATAAGCGACGGAAACGTGCCAAAATCGTGCGTGTTTCTCGGAAATCGGTCACCGATGCGTCGCGCCTACCGCTAAACGGCAACGCAAACTATTTTGATTTAACTCGTTCTTCGCAATTATTTGATTATTTGCTCTACAACTGTGTGTGTATGTATTATTTATAATTCTATAAGGCGAGAGAGAAGGTATGGAAATGTTTCTTTAACCAGCACAACTTTGTAGACGAGAGAGTCGTTTGGAATTCAATGATGAACGGCTTTACGCGATTGTTTCGCGCACGCATACCGCGCGATGACTTCGCTTTGAAGAACGCCGCTGCGACGACATCGTAGTTCTCTTGCATTGCGGAAGTCGAATTTTCTGATTGCTGATAAAAGCTAATTTACGATTGCCTCGTCAGAACGATTGCTTTCTCTAACTCCGCGTTCGCGAACGTTTTGCGCACGGAAGCTTTTTGTCTTGTTTAAAACACGATATAATGGGAAAGCGGATCTTCTTTCAACCTTTCGCATACAGATTCCAAAACTGACAATTACAGACTGGGTCTGTGAGACCCACGCGACTTTAAAATCAAATATCTCCGTGAAAAATATTTTTCAATTTTCGTTTTTTGAATCGGAAGTTTGGACGATCCTGCGTCGATAAGAAAACAAAAACAAATTGAAAACATTTCTAGTAGTTCCGAAGATATAAATGTTTAAGGAAAACTAATTTTTACTAAAGACACCGGTTTGACATTTTTTAATGGGTCTGGGAGACTCATGTTTGTAGGCGAAGGGTTAACTGCGTATATATTTGCATCGCAACGATTAAACATAAATCAAAACAAGTCATTTCAATTTAAGAGAAAAAAAAACGTTGTATCATTATTGTCAGAAATATGCGTATGTGTGTATCAGTACAGTAGAATTCCAGTAATTTCGAGCACGATTACGATTTCTCTTTGATAGGCGGGCCAATAGTTTCCCCCATTATTTATGATTCCCCGATATTCTTGAGTGACTGCGCAACTCGTACTGTATCTTTCGTCTCTTGCTACCAGTTGGTTGCTGGAAAGGGAAGAAAATGGAAGGGGAAAACAATAATTTCGAATTCTAGGAAGAATCAGTCCCATGTGCTCGAAATTACTGGAGTTCTACTTCATATCTTGGAAACATCGATGGCGAACGTTATAAATATCTAATTATTCCTATTTGTATTTATAAACTGATGGATATGTGATACGGTATTCAATTTAATAATACCTTACAATTTTATGTGAAATAACTCTTCGCGGCTCGCTCGCGTGATTTCGACGAATCTACAGTATTACTTTGCTCTCTCGCTATCGGTAATCGGGTGCAATACAGATCGATCGCAAGAACAAGATTGTAATCGAACTTAATTAAAGTCCATTCTGACGTTATTACGTCGCAATCGATTGCGGCGGGAAAAGCGATGCGAGTAAATTGACGCGTGTTCGTCGGAGACGGTGTGTGGTTCTCGCGCGGCAAAATGTGTGTTTGCGATTATATCGTAGAGATTACTTTAATTCGACGCAGTTTTCTCAGTCGAAGAAAATGATTCGTTCCTCACGATACGGAGTCAATAGTGTGTTTAAAGATCGCGGTGCTTTTTAACTCGCGTGCCAATTTCTGTCGAGTACACCCTCGCTCGACCTTTCAGGGGATTCTATTATTATTATTATTATTATAACAGTATCGCAAAAAGCACACAGTTTGCACAACGGCAAATTGATTTCGCATTGACGCAAGCAAAATGTCATCACGACTGTTAATCTTCGGCAAGTACGTGCTACGTATTACACAAATGATATGAAGCGCCTTGTTTCGTTTCACACGCGCGAGAATATCATGCGTGGCGCATGTCACGAAATGTCATTCGAAAGAAAACAACAATAAATCTCGATACATTCGAGTATTTCGACTTTGCACGCCTTTTTTCAGACGGTATTTTTTAAATGTCAAGGAGAAAATGTTACAAGTTGCTTTTTTTTTTTTAAATAAGTTTTTGTTTTTATTTCAGTCTTAATATGTACATTGTACGTATCTATAAATATTTCGTAATACACGACGCGATATTTCAAAACATCAGACAAAAAATCAGACAAACTCATTCTGTAAATGACTTCCGCTCTATAATAGATCACCAGAATCACGATCAACCGGATCGGTTCGGTTTTCGTGACACGCAATACGGTGTCGTAATTTACGCCATTTCCGGGCAGGAAGAATCAATCTCACAATCGACGACAATTAATCTCGCTGCGGCTGTGCAACGTCCTTTTACCGTACGTGTCACCGACAGACACGTGCTTCACGAGCTAGAGCGTAATCGACACGTCTGACGCCCGATAACGAACGAGTGCCGCGCTGAGCCGAAGAGAGATCGTGTTTAAAAAGGTGAATGTTTGTTGACGCAAGCACACACCCAAACTCTGAAAAAGACCGCGTGAGAATATCGGTCGACCTGCTGTTTGAACAGCTCTTCTCCACGCGGAGACGTTAAAATGATTAAGGGCTGTTTTTCAAGTCGCGCACCGAACGTTACGTACGTGTAGTATCACACGAGATGAGTAACTGACAACTTCCCTTCTGCCCGTTAAAACACGATGTGTAAAACCAAAAGAGCATCATGGGTGGCGCGTTAAAATTGACCGCGACATACGTTTTTCTCATTTGGCACTTTTTTATTTAAAAAAGTATATAATTACACAGATACTCGATAATTAAGAATAATAAGATTGAAAAGTAACAGAATTTTTAGATTATATTGTTTTATTAGAAAATTCAATTAAATTCAAAACCTCTCGTTCTGTAAATAACAATAACAGTAAGAGAAGGTTGAAGTCGAGCAAAAACAAGTTGTTGAAAATAATTTTCTATATTTTACAGTTACAATATGAGATGCGAAACGTTTCGAGCTCTTACATGAGCCTTCGTAAGTCGCGATAAAAGATTGCAAAATTTAAAAATAAAATTAAAAATAATAAGTTACATAAAGGAGAAAAAAAGTGAAATACAGCAGAAAATTCTCTTTACAAAATGCGCTCCGAAAGTAACAGAAAAGTCATACGTTACATAAAAATGAGCCGCCAGGTTGTCCATTGAAGTTAAAAATTTGGAAAAATAAATCAAAGTGTTGTTGTTCAGAGCTAACTCAGTCATATTGTAACTGTAAAATATAGAAAATTATTTTCAACAACTTGGTTTTCCGCGACTTTGACCTTCTCTTACTGTTATTGTTATAAAATTCAATGTAGAAAAGTGGGAAAATAACCGAATATAAGATCCTGTCTGCCATTCTTGTGCATCTAAGCGATATTTGTAAAACGCGTTCAACAGAAACGATTTTAGAGCGACCGAAGGGAAACGATTTGCCGAACCGGATGAAACGATCGAGTGTCTGTTGCGTGACTACGCCCGCTAACAATAGAGAGACCGATCGAGTTCGATAATACATCTACAACACCTCTCGGCTGGTATAACGAGCTCGCCGACAAAGTGCCAGCAAATGCGCCGTACAATAAATGCGGGAGAGCAACAAGATCGCGGCAGATGGAAGTATCAGCTGCATCGCCAGGGGCGGCTCGTGAATTAGCGGTGACGCTTCAGTTTTAAAAATCATATTAATTATAATTTTGATTGCAAACGCGAATAATTGAATGTCTCTGATTATTGTCTCTGACTATTTGTAGCTTGTATAAATTACGAAAATGATTTAATACGTGTTTTATAACAGTATCACAGTGAGCGTTGTACAAATCAGTTTCGTCTCTTTTTGGTTTCAAATTGAAATACGAAAAATGTATAAATTCGGAAAATTTATGAAGAGAATCGAATTACATACACCAACGTATTATTAAATCGGAAACCACCGATTTTATCCTGCGCGGTTCGACAGAGAAATCATATTTTCCCGTACAGTTATGTGCATTTCCGCGCGTCGCGTATTTCCATCTCTCCCGCGGAGGATAACATATGAGTCGGCGTCTATATTTGAAAGCGGGGTGGGAAATCAATATTCGCGATTTATTCTTTCTGTTTTACAAGTCAATTTGAGATCGCTCGTGGCGCATTAAATCCGCCCCTGCGCCGCGTTCTTCCCGGTAGCCATCATTTCACACGGCTTCTCTTGGCGAATCTTCCACCGCCGCCGTTACGGACAGCCGATCACGGGACACGGTGGCGAGTTGCAAGCTGCACTTAAACCCGAGATAAGAGCCGGGAGGTTTTGCGGTTAAATCGGCAGGAAGGGCCCGCCGTGGGGCACGGCAACTGCAACTGACCATCTCGTAACTTGCGCCGTCCGCTGCAGCCAAGACCTTGGGGCACTTTTCCGTAATAACGCGTCTAGTCTTCGACCAATAAGGCGCCGATTGTGGGCTTCGGTCCCAGGTAAAAGACAGAAAATACTGTAGCTTCGTTTGCGGAATTTGCAAGAGCAATGTAAAAAAAACTTCAAAAGGGTCGAGAGAAAAAGAGAGAGAGATCGAAGGGAGGAGGAAAAAATGCACATATATATTCACTAAAGGATTTTCAAAGGTTTAACATTTTAAATATTGTCACGATAAGTTACAAGGGGGTTTTCTATTTTTACTAGATAGATTAATTTTTACGTTCAAAAATAATAAAAGTTTTACGTAAATAATAATAATTTTACATAATAAATCTAATTGTTGATTTCGTTGGTTTTTAAATATAACGTAAAGCACGTGTGCAACATATGAGATTCTTAGTTTTCACAAGCCGTTTTCCGTTCATTTTGCCGCAACCGTGGATCTCGACACGAGATGAATATCGTATTTCCTATAATGCATGGGTCGGTTGCATCGCTGAATTCTGCGATGTAGAGTCTACATCGCGTACAAACTGTCTTTTGCATAGGTTATCGCGCGAGACTTGGAAATCCGGCGCGAGGTACGAATTTTTTTATTGCAACGACTATATACTGCGAGACTCGCAGTCGTTTTCTCAAAATTGAAAGCATGTTGCAGCAACGATGTCGGTGAGCTTTATAGCGAGTCGCACTTGTTTTTTATTATCCACTTTGTCCTTTCTGTGCGAAATACGATGCGAATTTTTTTATCCTATATTATATTTTTATCCTATATCTAGAATAATCTCATTGGTTTTTGTTTTTCAACACATTTTTCGCATTTACCAAACATGTCACATATCGATAGCACACATTCGGAATAAAAATATTAATTACGCGCCATTTCCACGTGATCCACGTAGAGAGACAACGATTTACCGCAATCCATTGTAGAATCCTAAATAAATACAACCACGGAAAGGCTTCAGCAGATAGTCACCCTTCTCTCGAGAGTAAACACATCCGGTCGCGCCGATGAATGAACCGGTCGGCAGGATTTTCTGCTTTGAAATTTCGTCCTGGCCGCGCGCCAGACAACTCATGCATATTCACGCATTCGCGCGAGCAGCGCGGATGGATGGACAGGAAAAAAGGAGAGGCGGTCTGGGGGAGGAGAGAAGGAACGAGAGAAGAAAAAAAAAATAACGGGTACGCGTCGATAATCAAGATCGGACGCGGTAGAGTGTCGGGGTATGAAGCCTGGGTCCGTAATTTCAATTTCAAATGCAACTCTGTAAGGGTGGACGGGGGTGGGACGAAAGTTCCGACCATTGTACGTATGCGCATTTCTATGGGTATCCGTCCTCCCGCTATTCTCGATGCGCTCTCCTCCTCGAGACCGGTCTCAACCGCGACGCTGCGAGTTTAGTCATCGTAAAAATGCAATGAGATGCGCGCGCGATAGCGGCGAGTCTTCTGTGTACAGATCGGAATGATAAGTTCCGAACGAGACTGTGTGCGGTGAAAATTGGTTTATGTCTATTCGATTGGTGGGATTTACATCGTGGGAGACGTGCATCTTGTTACTCCAAGCGTGAGCTGATTTGTTGAAGATCTTGCTGTATCACCGCGTACATAATTTAAATTTACAGCATAAACTTTGTCTAATAACGTGCGTTAATTTTACGTATATGTGTGTTAATTTTGAAAGAATGAAAACAAAAGATGTATTGTTCTATAAAACACAAAATATATACGAATAGATTAAATGTTTTTGCACGGAGATACGAGACTTGTCTAGTCTTATACAAATTTACACTTCAAAATTTGCTATTGTCATGAAATTAAATTTTCTTTTTATCAAAGAAAACATATTTTGTAAAAAATTCGTCGGAGTAATTCATCGGAAATTCTCAAGTTGCCGTGAACGTGTATGTAATTGCTGCTTCTTTCTTTCACCATCCAATCATGCGCGATGCAGGGGGCAACAACGTCCCGATGCGCAGATGAACCTCGATTAAACGAATTAAATGCCTGCTCGTGCTGAACGAAGTAATTGGCCGTCGACGATTACGAGATAAGTCGCGCCAATTTCGGCGGCAACGCAATTTAAACGGAATCGGTCCGTTTAAATCGCCGGTTCGTCCTCGAATCAACTCACACACTCGCGTTTATCGCCTCGCACCCCACCCTTTCCGCCAATTGGCGCTCGTTAAATTGCAAATTAATGCAGAAACGTGCGGTCCCCGTTGAAAAACTGTTACGCGCAAATTTTGTTCGGAACTTACCCGACGTTCGTCAACGGGTACGCGCATCCCGTCGTCGGTTTGCGGACAGGTTTTCACTCGCTTTATAATTGGATAATAGCACCGTGGCCGTAACAGCATAAATCGATGAACATGAAGATCTTTCCGCAGAACAAAAGCTAGTCTGTTGTCGTTTATAAATTTTTAATAATATAATTTTTAATAATATTATGTAAACGTCAATTTTATTATCGATATGTCGATGTTAAAAAATAAATGCTGTAAGTCTCAGAATTTTATTTAATGAGAAATACAGATTTGTTGTTAAATATATTCACAATATAAATAACTATAAAAATATTATTCAATATGAATAATATTTTTTTTTATCGACAAGACTTGGTACTGATTACATTGATAGCTGTAATGATATTTAATAAAAGCTTGTGTAATAATATGCTTTGTCGAAGAAAACGTTGCAATATATAAATTTCTTTTCGGTCTATAATTTTTATAATCACAGAGCCGGTCACTCTGTTACAGAATGTCGAGCGGCATAACATGTCGCTTGAAATGTTCTCGATTTGATTCGATGTAATATCTGACATTAGTAATCAATAACACAATCATTGATCATTCGTGTTCTCATCTTACGTGGCTAGGTTCCAGCACGAAGATCTGACTGTTCGTGGTTTTCTGTGCGTTCTGGCGTCGCCGCCTGATTCTGGCTGCCACAAATGGCACAAACAAACTTGGGTCGTGTTCGATATTGTTTCCGCGTTGAATGCGTTGTACTATTAAGCTTGCTGTATATCCTACCACTAAAGTAATTGTCAGTCCTATGGGATTGTACCACAAGTAGGAAATGCGGTACAAATAGAAATACGACGACGGATCATCTTCTATGGTACTGCAACAGTAAAAATAAAATAATTGAATTATGAAACACGTATCGTAATTAAAATATCTTAAATATTATGTGATAAATCACGATTAAAAGAGAGGGTATGTAATATAATTTTAAATACGAAAGAATTTTTAAAAGTATTTTAATAATTTACTTGCAATATTTTACTTAATAAAATATTTAATTAATAAAACATCTAACGATAAAAATTTTTGCGCTGACATTTACACGATAAATGCATTTATTATTATCTAATATGATCGAGGCCATGTCAATTACATCAGCTCGTCCGTCTTTAGCCTTTTCGCAATTGATTGCATCATTAAAATGGAGCCGTCAATTCGCACAAATTCTCTCGCCGACAAAGAGAAAGCAATAACATATCTAATCCCCACTATTAACGGCGCAAGCGAGGATTCCACGAGACAACCGTAATTTCAGTTTATTAACGGTGCAATTAGCGTTATTTACCGTGGGAAATGCCGAATGGCGAGCTTATCGCGTCCATGAGAAAGCGCCAAGCGTGAAAGAAATTGAGAAGTAGCGCTTAACTTGCAGCTAATTACGTCAGGGCACGAACATGACTCCACGTGCGCAACGTAACATTCGATTGCGTTGCGAATTTTCGAAGAGTAGCGATTTACTGTGGCGGTTATGTGTGTGTGTTATGCAGCGCAACACGATAAGTCATATTCCAATCATCGTGCGCCGCGCGCGCGCGCCGTCCGGATACGTTCTTTCTCCGTTATCTGTTTCCCGCGACTAAGATAAATTTATGCTCGGTCGATTCGTCGATCTACGACGAGCGAGATAAACGGCCGCCAATCGTAAATCCGTATCGCATTTATTCCCGATAGATACCGCAGTGTATCTCACATGTGTGAGAGAGAGAGAGAGAGAGCATTGCTAGTACTATCGGGAATAAGCATGGCGCTCTCAAGTTGAAACTTTCAGTAAAAGAAAATTCACCGTTGTGAACCTACTGAAGCACGATGGAGTTTGAAATTTTTATTGATTTACCGCGAGACACAATTAGAAATACAATAATCAGATTCAGTATGTGAAAACGCAACAACAAAAAAAACAGAATTTTCAAATCTATCTTAATCGTTGTCATCAATCACGTAAATTAACTAAATTAATTGATTTGATTAATTACATAAATTTCTTACACTTTGTGTCAATGATTTATCTTAAGTAATATTTTTGTTGTTGATGTCCTAACCTGTTGGACATCATTTGTTCGGCAAGCATCAGTTCTGTAGAGTTGACACAGCCTTCGACCGATACCGACAGCGCCGGAACAGGTGGCTTCGGCCCGAAAGTGGCCGATAAGCAAACGATCAACGCTGTAATCAAGCCAATAATGGTTCCTATCTCGTTGGCGCTTTCACTGAACATTCCGAGAGTGAAGATGCCCAGAATCGGGCCGCCAACGGCTCCGTGAATGCTGAGACCGACGGAGATCAGCGTGCCCATCGTTTTCGCGAGCAGCGCCAAGAACAAACAGATAACGCCGTTCATAACGGTGAGAGCCTTGGCCGTGAAGGCGGCTTTGTTGTCGGAGAATTCTACTCCGAATTTTCGATGCAACGGCTTCACGTAATCCTCGAGCGCCACCGCGGCCAGCGAGTTCATCATGGCGGAGATTGTGCTCAGACTCGCACTGAAGATACCGGAAACGATGAGACCGACCACACCGGGTGACAATCTCTCCGCGATGAAGTATGTCAGTAGCTCGTCGTAATTCGTGATTTTTCCGGAAGCCACGGGATCGCAATTGTGGTAAACCGCGTAAAGAATTATCCCGGTGAAACACGTTAAGAAACCTATTAGCAGGATGAAGGGACCGCACAGAAACAGAGCGTTTGTAGCCACCTTTACATTTCTGTGGGAATAGAAACAAAGGACGTTGCAATTGTGTTTGGTGTTGGAAAAACTAATTTATAAACAGACACTTTCGCTAACATACTTAACGGTCATTAAACGTTGAACTTGCACTTGATTTACCGCGATAAATGACGTACACACTGCGCCCCCGCCAATCATTAGAGACCACCACGTGTACTGAACGGTTGGATCCAAACTGAAGCTACAAAAAAAAAAAAAAAAAAAAAAAAAATTTATTGTAAAAAAAAAAAACGAGTATTACGAAACAAATTTTCACCTCTTTGAAAATTTGTTTGCATGAAAATATTTTTAATATCTTTTTTTTCTATATTTATATTATACAATAAAAATATTTCTTTATAACACAATCAGAAGAGTAACTTACTGAGAGAAATCGAAACGGTTTCCTTCCTGCGCGATACGCCAGACACCCGCAATTCCGTCGTCGGTGTTTACGACAACGATAAAGATAATAACGGAGAGAGAAATGATCATGAGCAAGCCTTGAAAAATATCAGTGACCAAAACTGCTTTGATGCCGCCTATGGTTGAGTAGAAGGTACAGATTCCGGCGAGTATCAAAATGCTCATGATACTGGACAGGCCTGTGGTGGCTTCGAGAGCTATGGAAGGAGCGTACAACATCACGCCGGTCAGTAACATCGTCTCGATGAAATTAGCCGCGCTCACCAGTAATCGTATATACAATCCAAATCGCTTTTCCAGATACTGTGAAAAAAAAAAAAAGATAAAGCCAGATTTACGGAAGAAATCGCGTCTCGCGATTTAAAAATAAAGTAGTGTCTAGTTGCTTGTAGACACTGTGACACGTGATACTTCTCGAACGCTTCTCCGTCCGGCGATTTACCTCGTAGATGCTCACGACCTTCAACTCGAAATATACTGGTAGATATAAGACGGCAATAAGCGGCACCACGAAAATACCGTTGGTGTACAGCAACATGACGAACAGACCGCGAATATAAGCCTCACCGCTCATTCCGAGCATGGTGATTGCCGATATTTGAGAAGCCATCATGGCGATCGAAAGAGGCAGGATGCCCATCGAGTTGTTCGCGTTGAAGTATTCCTGTTGATTTTTAATTATCATGTTCAATCAGCGTCGATTGCGTCGCGAAAACTTTGTTTGAGAGAAATCTGTTGGACACATTTATTTACGCGCGATTAATCGATCGGAAATTCGAAATCGTCGGATTATCAGGTCGAAACAATAGTGCAAATATTAACACGTCGTACATTTGGCAAATCGACTGCAATTATTAGCTTCTTCCGCTTAATAGTTGACAATTTACGCGAATGAAACTATTCATCGCGAAACGAGATTGATTGTGCGATATGTATCGACGTGATTCGCGCGGATTGTCGCGATCATAGGTTTAATTTGCGCGAATTGATATTCATTAATTAGATAGAAATTGAGTTTTTTTTTTTTTTTTTTCAACTGACCGCGGCTGACTGTTGTCGACCACCGCTGAATCGATAATATATACCGACAATGACGGAGAATGACATAATTACGCCGATGACGAGGTAGTCCGGCCATTGCAACGTATGGACCTTGCCCTCAACGAACGACTAGAAATAATACGTAAAAATAAATATTCCACTGTGGACGGATATTATTCTTGCCAGTTGTTTAATAACGATATATACTCAATTGTATGTGCAAATCAGCAAATAGTGGTACTTACGTCCATTTTGCGCACAAATTCACACACAATTTACCACACCATTCACTTGAAGCAGAACTTTTAAAGATGCACTTTAAAGAAAAGAAAAACAAAGAACGCGAGAATCTGAAATGTTCATGAGCGTTCGTCAAGATCTTAGCCACGAATGTGTCCGTTTTGCCATTGTCTATGAAAATGGGAAGGAAGAGTAATATTACGTAAAAGAATTGCTCGGCATCTTTAGCGTTATAGCACGCGAAGCATGGAGTTTTCAACAGGTAAATTACGTGTGGTGACATGTTGTTTTGTTCTAATTGATGGTCGGACGAAGAAAAATTGATTCACAGAAATAATAAAAAAGAAAAAAAAACAAACATAAGCGAAAATAAACCTTCAGTAGTGATATAAAAAGCACTTATGTATAATATTGAAGAAGATGACTCGATATCTGAAAAACTGTTTGGAATCAGTAATTTACAAGTAATTGAATATCATTCAAGATATGGTTGTAATATTGCTGATATATCCGTTCAGGCACGTCGGATCCTAAGGAAAGATTAGATTGTTATCGTCGGATAAGGCTAAACTTTAAGTTAATGTGCTGTAGATGATGGCGTTCGAGATGATATCTTCACGCGCCAACCTGTCCGACGGTTTGATTCACTTAACGGCGTCGAAATCGAAAAGCAATGAAACGAACCAACACTATTCACCGAAAGAAAGCTCTTCCGTGCGAGATTTTGACAGGATAAAATAACAAACACATATTTATTTACGTAAATCAATGTGCAAGAACTTGTTTTCGCGTATAATATTACACGTTACGTAAGAGCAAGTCTCGATAGAGTTGCAGTTTTTTTGTTACGTCATTGCGTTCCACTCGGAATGTATTCACTATAATTATCTTGGAAGCGAGATATGTATGTTGTCTTGTGATGTATCATTTTCCAAAAATAACGAAGAAGCAATATCATTATTTTCGATGAGAATATAAAAGTGCGCAAACTATAAAATCTGTTTGCGCAGAAGGAAGTATAAAAAAAAAAAAAAAAAAAAAAAAAGTGCGCGCATTGACGGCGGGTATTTGCCTGAATTTACTTCTTCCGACAATAGCTAGTTGGTTGCCGCACAATAAAGGTTAATCGACGATCCTGTTTAAGCGCCGACTAATTTCCGACATTGTTACCGGTCCGTCGACCGCGTTGTTTTACGCGAATAGTATTGCCGGCGAAAAGAGAGAAAAGAAATTGCGAACAAAAGAGGAACGAAGACAGAACGGGAGAGGATGGGAGGGAGAAAAAGAGGAACTCGTAAGTGGTGAATTCCCGTCATTAAGTCGTTAGCCGGACGACAGCAGGCTAACTGTCGGCTTAACTGGCTGCTGAACTTGATCGACCAATCGTTGACCCTCACGGGGGCCAATCGAAATTTACCGTGTGCTAACCATTCTCGTTCCATTATCGACATAATTCGTCGATATTATTCGGGCGCGCGTAAGGCTGTTCTCGATAATTTCGGCGAGGAAAAGCGTGTCCGTCACGAACACCTGTACACACTTCGTTTAGAAGTAATTCGAGAGAAGTATAATATAAATAGAAACACGTTTCCCGGTCGCGATATATCGGCGTAATAGACTTTTGATCTCTGTAATACTTTCAAAAAAAAAAAAAAAATTCATGTTTTTGAGGTCTTGAAATATGTGTAAGACGAGATAATCTTGAAATATGTAATTTCTCAGAAACATTTGAAACATCATCAAGCGCTCTCGCAACTTGCTTGTGCGCACGCAAGCCTTAATATTGCTGTGATGTGCAGGATGGTAATTAATATTCCCGATACATGTAACGAACTTTAGCGGAATCCCCGCGGTTGACGAGTCGTGCGTAAATAAATCCGGAAATTGATTTCTCTTTCAAAGCGTGTACAAAGAGACGTGTTTTTAAGTCGTACCATAAAATTAATGCAATATGCAATGAGTCGTCACATACGAGTATCGCTTTTAACGTAGAGCGTGAATTTAAATTTTGCTCTTGAAGGAAAGGTGTCGAAAATTACTGTTGTCCGACTCACCCGACAACGGGAGCCGATCTGATAACGTTCACGAGTAGAGGGCTGATTCTCTCAATTAATTAATTAACAACCGCTCGCTTCTCGTCTCACTCATTATTTGAATCAATTCGTGCGTGATGTTACGCTTCGTCTATCGTATCATGTTTGTTTCGCGCTTTTAATTATCTCCCAACGTATACTTATTTGCAAGAATCAAGTCGAAAGAACGAAGTCATTGTTTTGATACGGTAAAGCTAAGAGATCGGAGACATAATGGGAACGTAAAAAAAAATGTGTAGGATATATGAATATAATAAAACGTGATACAAGAAATCTTCTCTTTTGAATCTCAATCTCTGTGTATCAGATACAAAGACACGTTTTCGTAATCGAGATTTGCTGAGGCAACGCTATAAATATATATTCCTCAGCTGATGTTATGACAGTCGGCATAATTAAACGCGTCGTAAAGAGCAACTTGTGATTCACAATCACGTGATTCTATAATCGCAATATATCTTTTTCATCTCGGGAGCTTAACCTACAAAGAATTTCTGTCTATCACGCATGTTCAAATAGTCCGTGCTCATCAAGTGTCAAATTACTGCCACTCGGTTAGTATCGTGAATTTTTATCGTGTCTCTGAATCATTACTTAATATAAAAACCGGTCATTGTCACGTCTCGGATTAATATTCTTGTGTAAATATTTTTCGCTTAACGGTATCGTGTTCGAAGATTCGTTTCATTTATTTGCACGAGCCGAGCAAATAAGCAGTTCGCAAGTTCTCGCGAATTGTGCGTATCGTTTCACGCGGATAATAAATATATACACGAATACGCACTGTGGGATACGCACCGTGACTTCTCACGCGCGCGCGTGTGCAAGTAGTGAAAATTTGAACTATTTTCTTGCGAATAAAAAAAATTCAAAACGAATTGCGGAAGCAATTTAACGACTCGCTCCGACGACGACAATCGGCCGTCTTGACTCATGCAAAAAAAACTTAGAATTACGGCTATTATTTCACAGACCTTTACATGCACGTATAATATCCGTGACATTGTGTTCGCAATTTCTGTTAAGGTTGCGAAATGACGCAAGGTCATGCGCGATCGATTCAACTTCTTTGAATAATGATACGTAGTTAGTCTTTGTGATGGGATGAAAAAAAAAAACTGAGAAGTTACGACATTTTTTGATATATGTAAGAAATATTCACTTGAAAAATGACTGAAAAATAATTTGGACTAACGCGTTCTAAGACATAAGTCGTTATTCTTCATTAAGTCGTAAGTTAGACAATTGTTCCCATCGTATTTATCCCATATAGCTTCGTCATATATCACGAAGATGCGGGCATCTTCCATCTCCCTCTATGAATTCCGAAGCTAACAAATATTTATGAGACTTTACGGCGTGTGGCTGCCGCGCCGCACGTTTATTACATCAGACCTACCAATTAACGTTAATTAACGAAGTTGTGTGCGCTCTCTTCTATCGTGAGTTCAGCGAGAGATAGGTGTATTGCTCGGCGAAAATCTTTTTATCATGCGACGCACGTGTCGCCGACGGGCAGAAACCTGTCGTGTGGAAAGTGGAATATGACAAGACCGCGTATTAAAATTTCGACATGCGTCGCGGCGCTGACTAACGCGCCTAACGAAGTGTGGCGAGCAATGATTTTTCGATGGTCTACGCCGGAATTTGCGACGACACATAGCTTAATGGATTTTCGGATTCGATATATACCGCGGCGCGCGGCGTTAAGCAAATTTGCATGTTATGCAGCTTGGCGTACTGTAATTGCGAAGCGCGCTCAACGCCGCAAATATACGAACAAGCGGAATAATTGGAAGCAAAAGAGGAAAGATGTAATTTATTTATTGTAAATACGTACATGTTCACATATTTTATTTATTTATTATTCTTTTATTTATTATTCTTTTCAAAAAAAAGAATTTAATTGGTGTATTACAATTTGTTTGCTCTCAATTGCGAATTAATTATTATTAGAATTATTTGAAATGTCGCATTAAACGTATGAATAAAAGAAAAAAAACAAATTAGAACATTAGGAATTGCGATATTTGTACTGTGTAAATTATGTTTTTATTATAAAGTCTGGAAAGAACGGACATATGAAACGCTTGAATGCGTCCTTACATGTTACCGCTTATGTCTTGCGTATTGCGACACGAAATATTTAAATCCGCAATGCACCTGCAAAGTATGTACATATGTGTACGTTTCCGACAACTGCAGCGTCACGCAACAATCACGACGTCGGTTACGTCAAACGACATTCCCAGCGAATTCTTTCTGTCGCAATTTCGATGCGGTATTCGATATATATCGATCGACAATCACTCGCGATCAAGGCCATACAGGTGCGGTCATTAATTGTATTAAATTACGTAGGTCGAAGGGAAAAAGCGAGACAAAGTACATTTTCAATGGTGATCGTTTGTGTCGATAAATTATTGAACAATGTCGACTATGTTGTGTTATCAATACACAATACAAATCGTTTTTAAATCATTTAATCTGGAAATAATGAACAATGTAATCTCAATTATTTTACCTGTTTTGAGGACAAGCTCAGATAATTAAAATGAATGGAAAATAAATCAACATATTAATGAATAGTTTGACCCCTTGCTCTTAATATGTGTGTATATTTCTAATAATTTGTGTGTGTATATTTATAATTTCTTTTATATATATTTATAATAATTATTTATTTGTTTATTGTAAAATGTATTTCCACCTAGTCACGTGTGTTAAAACACACCGCCTGTAACTTATTCGCATTCGCAATCTCGTGTGACTCAGTCAACAACAGAGCGAAGAGATCCGACAATTACATGCTTTGCGATAGATCGTGAAGTATGAGACGTCTTGGAAAACAAATCGCCGTCAGACGGCGAACTGATAGAGCATCAGTTCCCTCGCAAATTCTCCTGACAATTACATACTTTCCAGACACGCCTTGTCATACATCACTTGATCGTTCGCATCACGAACTCGAAGTGTTCAATGGACTTGACCGTCAAGTCGTTAAATTTGCGCTGTAAATCGCGCGACCGGCTTCCTACGGTGTTTAATGAGGCAATTTCAGCGCGCGAAAACATCCCGTTGCCGAAAAGGTCAAAATATCTCAGCGCGTTATTTGTCTTGAGATATTTTATTCTCTGAAATACCGCGTCGCGCGGAATTTCGCAAAAAACAAAATCAAGGTTTTTTTTTCCGCGAATCTTGGATTTGCAATTATAATTCACTCGAGAGAGAGTTATGCAGATGAGATTTATCGGCGAACATTTTTACATTCGTTTTATCGGAATTTCGTTATTGAAGTTAGTAGCGTCGGTATTAATTTTTTCCGCGTGCCCTTTTCTCGCGATATCGCGAGACTCGAAGCCTCCGTTTTTTCTTTCGCGACACGCAAGCCTGGCGACCAGCAGTCTTGCATTCTCTTTCTCTCCGCCTGAAGTCTTGCAAGCTAATTATCCAGACCTCACGTTAATTTCCAATGCGCCACGTGACTTTTAAAGACGTGGCATGTTGCAAGTTAACTTGAGGTCGTAAGTAATTAGCTGATACTGACTGGGAAATAACACCGGGAGAGAAACGTGTTTTTGATTCTCGACACCGTCGGGTGACTTTCGAGAACGACAATCTCCTAATTGAATCGCCTCAACGCGAATGTCGAAAATATTTTTCCAATGAGACGTAAAAGTTATGCGCGCGCGGTAATTATTTCAGGAATTCAACAGTTGCAAAAATGCGCACTCTGAGATGCATTGTGATAGCTCAATCAGCGCAGAACGAGCGCTGAAAGACCTTTCTGATGACACGATTTGATACGCGCCACAATGACACGGGACGAGAGGTCCGGTTCGAGAGACGACGAATAGAATCCAGTTGTTTCACATTTAAAAAAAATACATCTTCTTTATCTACGTGAATATTAAAGTTATGTTTTCACAGAATCCCGTAACGCGTGCAATAACAAACACAGCCGTCGTTACGAAATGATACAGCGCTGACATACTAATGTCCGTATAACGCGCGCGTTCCGTTTCAGCAATCCAATCGGCTAATGGCGCGCGCGTTGCTTTCAAAAATATCCGGTCGCAGAAAGGCAGTCGAATTTTGAGCTTGTTTTTCGCTCACTCGACAGCGCGCAGTTAGCGCTGAAAACAGAACGACCTCGAATTCCGCCCGCACGAGAGGGGCGGATGACGACACTATGACGATAGCCATATCTTCTTAATGGATCGGCTTAACAAGTCAAATTATACGTCCGCGCAACAGAGTCGCCCGGTTGACGTTACTTTTAAAAATGTACAGGGAGGAGAATGTTTTGCCAATCGACACGCTGACTGACAGGACGATTTACAAGCTACTCGTTGCCTATCGGCGATACATGTGAAACACGAGCTGCTATTGTGTTTCTTTCCGTGTACTATTTATAGAAGTCCTGGAAATCTGCCACTTTTGCGTAGTTATTCACCGACGCTATTGATAATATAGCTCACGTGATATACAGACGCTAAGTTTTTTATTTACTGCTTCGCACAAAACATTACGTCGTTCCATCTTCCCCTGTTGTAAAACGATAACAACAAATCTCAACCCTTCCCGGAGACAGATCTAAAAAATGACTTACTAGTCGGACAGACCGGGTCTGTGAGACCCATGCGATTTCAAAATCGAATATCTCCGTGAAAAATTGATCTTTTTTCAATTTTAGTTTTTTGTTTGAATAATTTTGAATAAGTTTGAATAATTTTTGCGTCGATAAAGAAAAACAAATTGAAAAATCTTTAATAGTTTCGAAGAGCGTTTAAAAAAAAAACTAATTTTTACTAAAGACACCGATGCGCAATTTTTGGAGTGAGTCTGGGAGAGACATGTCTGTCCGCGAAAGATTAATTTTTATAAATAATATAAAAGAAAACATTACGTCTCGTACTTTTCTACTAAGTTCATATATCTTTTCATACTTTTCGTCACATAAATGATAAGTAAGTGTTGTATTTTGAAACGTAGACCTTATGACACATTGAAAAAATCACAGTTCGTTAAGATGAAAACGTACTCAATTGTACGTTCGCGCTGAAAGACACGATGATAACGCGCGATGAAATTGCCGGATATTGCATGATGGGAATAAGATGGGAATAATGATTCTCGAGCCTGCTATCAAACGAAGAACGACAATCTACCCTTGAACTCTAACACGTCATTTTTGAATAGGTATGCGCGGTTTTAACTTCATTTAATGTTGGCCTACTTTATATCTGTACCAATTAACGTTATTAACGCGTTCCTATTATCAGTTAAATAGTCACGAAGGCCAGAATAAGGCCTATTCTACTAATGTAATCGCTGGGAAAAGAAACGTTCGTTGTGTCTCGGTCATGATGTAATCAAATTATGCGTTATAAAAATAATTATACATTTTACGAAGCAATCGTTTTAATACAACTCAAAATGATATAGTACCAATAAAAATGTAAATCTATTCAGGAGTTAAAATTGTAAAGTCGATTTATTACTATTCTTATTCATTCTCCGTCTCTTTCTTTCTTTCTCTCTCTCTTTCTACACACACATTTCACAACGTACGTATTAGTATTCCAAGCGTTTTAGAACTTAACAGAAGCTGATGAGTCTGTAATGGCGCGCACGAAACTTACATTGCATCGCGAGTTTCTCGATTAATCACGACGATTGTCTCTGGCGCGCAAAGCCGCCGGCACGTACGCAACAATTGCTCATTTCCATTTTTACACGCGTCGATCAGCGCGCGCCGGAAGCAGCCCGTTCCACATTCGCGTTCCCGCGCGGACGTTGAGCGGGATGAAAGACATCGTGGCGCTCGCCGGAGGCGCGGCGCGGCGCGGCGACAGGACGCCGAATATGGGACATTGAAATTATGCGGAACGCAAGCGTTATGGCGTTACGTAAAACGGCGGCTGACTTGATGTAGGGAAGGCACGTACGTAATTTCCAATTGGGACGAGGGTTACATAGTAGATTTGAAACGATATCGATCTCTCTCGAGGGTGCTCGCTTATGTTTGTGCGTCAGGTCTGAAGTTGGATTTCGTGGAAACGATTGATCTCCTTTGAATTTATACTGGCGCGATTAATGACGAATGTGCGGTTTCAGAAATAACGATTACGAGAAGTTTAGAGAAGTAGCTCAACTAAAAAAAAAAAAAAAAAAAAATTCTCTTTGAATTTATGTCGCATTCACAGGAATTTCTTCCTCGATCGTAATTTAGCTCACTTCACAGGTCGTTATCATTAGAATTCGTGTTGAAACATTGCGCATTTCTCATTCGAACTGTATATAAGTCGACGATTTATTATCAACGTTATTGATAATGTTACAACAACAATAGAGCAACATGTATATTCCAAGTAATAGTTACGTTATCTATAATATTACCTGTATGAATATTGGTTGCAACACCGTTGCGTTGGTAGATCTGCATTTATCTCCCGATAACGAGCTATGTAAAAGCAAACTCGTGTACATGTGAAACAATGGAATCTCTGGTATCTATAGCGATCCGTTATCTGCGCACATATGTGTGTGTGTGTGTGTGTGTGCGCGCATCTATATGCGCAAGATTTATCGACAGATGCGTAGCTGCTGAGAAGCTATCTTATGCCCTTAGCCACGTGTCTATATAACGAACATGCGTCTCTACGCGCGCACGTGAAAGGTGATTTTCTCAATGGATCAGGAGGCGCCTGTGAATCGAGATAATTAAGCGACGCACCCTAGATCGCGATATCGCGTATCTTTGCGATCCTGCGTAATTGCAAAAGTGATTCGCAATAGATCTTGATGTATCGAATAATTTCATTGATGGATAATTTATAGACTTATAATTTATAAATAATTTATAAATTATTATCAGATTTTGTATTTTTTTTTTTTCAAGATCAAGCAAAGCGTGTGAAAATCAACAAAGACACATTTTGTTTTCTGAATTTTATTTAAAATATCTTTATTTTATGTAATGCAATAATTATCACAATTTTTTCGAAGTATATGTCACGTTCCAAGCGACGAAATTTTTTGCACTCTGAACTGTCCGTGCACATAAATTTATGATTCCGCGAAAGTTGTGAAAAACTTTCCGTCTCCGGATATTCTCTCGCACAAAAAAAAGAAAATTATTTGCTGGGCAACAAGATAACTCGACGAGAAAGATCTAGATTTCGAAAGTTCTCATCGCGCACACGTTCTCTCGCTGTCGCGTTACGGAGGTTACGTTCGTTCCGTTATTTATGCCCGCTGTAATCCCATCAACGTGGAAATATGTCTTCTATTTCCACGCCCACGAATAAGGACCTTATTCCGTTATTATCCGACGAGTTTTTCTCCGCCCGCGTATAGACGCTCGAGAACGTTGTAGATCGAACGAAGGATATCATCGATTGCTCGAGGATAATTGGTACTCTCTGTCGCGGAAAAACTGGAAGATGTACGATTAGAAGAAAATCCTTAGAAATAAATTGTGTAATGCGATTCGGAATTTATATCTTGTGTTTCAATATTTTCGAATCTTCTGACAATTTATTGCATTACTTATTCATTTTTATTTTGCAATTCACACGCAACCGCGTAATTACTTTTAATAATGGCAATATATTTGAAAAGATAATAAATGAAACGGTAAAACGATTGTCATTTATGACTAAATCAAAACCAAGTAGCCTTGAGGAAAAAGATTTTTTTATTTTACGCGAATTGCCAGTAGATAAGAAATACGCGCAATACTGACAAATGAGGCCGTATCCTTGCTAGTACATAATATGTTCTGTGCACATGAATACATACACCGAGGTCGACACAAGCATACTGTTTGTTGCTATGTAAAGTTACGTAACAGTCGCATATACTTCGTTGATATTCATTTATTACACTCCGTTTTGAAAGAATGTCTATATTCTCGGATGTTAGATGATGTGAAAGAGTTATCATCTAGAAACTCTGATTCCTAATGAATGATTTCAATGAATTTCAATCTAATTCGCTCAAATTGAGAAGATTAAAAAGATTTGTTATTACGAAACATTGTATTATTTTTTTTTTGTTTTGAAATCAACGATTTGTAAAAATTGTCCTTAAGAACAAATCGGATCGAAATCGGTCAAGGAATTTGTAGAGTAACGGCGACAATTTCTGGAACGTCCTGTGCATGCTCTGGAAGCAGCGTATTATCCCAACGATTGAATTGCTCGTCGAAAAAAAAAAACAGTTGCAGCTTAGTTTCTGGGTCTGTGCAGAGTGCATAAAGGAGGGAAGATTGAGCGGTGCCGATTTAATTAACGATAAGTCATTAAGAACGACGCTGGCGACGTTCTAATCGGGAATTAGAGATCTAACCGTCGGCATTTTTCGAATAAAAAAAAAAAAAAAACGCTGTAGCTCGACTGTACAACGACGATTGAAATTCACAAACCATCAAGCCGTTCGTGGTAATGCCTAGCACATGACTAGGTAAGTTTTCGCATCCGATTTCCGATCGCGCGCGACGTTCAATTTGTTTAATATCCCGCACGCTATTATTAGACGCGATCGAGATTGCAGACTCACTTGCCATTTTTTCTTCTTCGCAGATAAATGCACAGCATAATGACGATAACAGTAATTAATATAACGTATCAAAATCGAGATCGATAGGAATTCCGATAATTGATTTTGCTCTAATATCTTGCATTGAAGTGGCGGCGAAAAATTGTTTTCATAAATTTTATGTGTGTTATGTCAAGAATGTGTTTTTTTTTTTTTTTTTTTTTTTTTTTTTTAAAGTGAGCTCTCGCGATAAATTCACTCGTGCGAATTCACAGCCGACTTTATGCGGCGGGTCTGCTCGTGTGTACGTACACACGCCCGCATAAAATTGCACTCCCGGACACTTAATTCATGCTCCCAACAAATCACCCGGAATACACGGGTAGAAAAGGGCGCACATTTAACATTAATAAAATGCAGGCGCGATGTCGCACATCTCGCTTTTTTTTCACGAAGAAAAAAAATACGTAACAATCCGAGGAAGCGACTTTTTGCTTTCGGCAAAGTTTCCTCTTGAAGCTCTACAACGCTTTATCTCCGGTTAAACAAGGAGTTGTGCATAAAAGAGCGGTAATATGCATTAAATTATTGAGGTCACTCGCCCGGCACTAATGTTTCACGTGGTCGCGCCGCTCTATTCTGCCGGGATAAACAACGGGAGAAAGTAGACGAGGAAAGATTTTGCAGAGATAAGGAAGCTTTTTGCAAGAGGACGTTAATAATTCTTCCGTTACAGCGCAACCAGTCGGATTAGTTCTGGAAAAGTTGCTTTAATAACGAACGACTTTGTGCCTCAACTTCTGCGAAACAACGTGTTGCGTTAAATCAGCGTGTAAAAGTACTCAGGTGAGGCGATTGAACTGCGTACTTAGTTTTGCGGCAGAAAAATTAATTTTATTTTGTAATTGATTTTATAACAGCGCAGTAAAATTAAAATAACGAAAAAATCGGGAATTTAAAAATCTCTCTTTTTTTTTTTTTTAATTAAATAGATTTTTCATTGAAACTCTCACAACAGAAATACAAAAATTAAAAAATATCACAGGAAGGAGAGAAAGAAAGAAAGTAACCCGCGATAACCCATTGTGTCGTCTCGACGATGCGAGGGACTTGACGATAAACCATAAATCGAGTGTAACTGGAAGATAAGAATCCTCTTTACGTATTGCGGCGCCACGATTGCATCCATGACATAATCACCGGAATTGATGCAACGAAAAACACGACGACCGAAGAACGGGCCGCGACGGTTCGCGCGTGTTCGTGAGACGCGCGAGACGTATCGCACGCGCGCATGTGTGTCCATCCGAGATACAGATAGTCGGGGTTATGAACCATCCGGCATCCGTTCGCTCGCGCATTCACCGTAATTAGCTTCGGGAGCGTTCCAATTATCGCGCCGCTCGGTGATCAGCAGCAATTAAGCTCGTCCAAGTGAATCCGCCGGTCGTACCAACAGCGACGAAGAATTACGAAACGGGCATCAACATCCGCACGCGCACGATTCGCAACGCATCGATTCAAGTACGCCTCTCTGATATCTTGTAATTAAATCCAAATAGCGGATAAAAATTTTGCAAAGAGACATTGTTAAGTAGTTTTTTTATTTGTTCGCGTCTAAAGAAATTTGTATTTGTTTGTTTCGATAACTAGCTGCGTGATACTCACTTCAAACACCGTGGAAAAATTATGATAAAAAAAAAAAAGAAACTGTCGGCGTGCTGCATTATAAAAGGAAATGTAAGTAAATTTTAGCGCGACGTAGAAATTATATCGCAAAATTCTACGTCGTATGAAATTCGATGTGAAACCAACCGGAATGAAATATGATGTAGAATTTCGCTCGAGGACTCGTGGGTGACTGCAAAAGGTTAATTTGCCTGTATACTACCGCGTAACTACAGCTACCGCGGAACAATGAAACGCTCGACTGGATTACGTAAATTATCTTGCAGTCATCTGCCTTTCAGGAATGTCAACGATGAGATATAAAGGTTTCTGACACGGGTTGACTCGTAGAGATATTTCATCATCGGTCCTGGTAAATCCGACAGGTGCGTCTCGGAATTGTGACTCCGCCAGAATGTGATAAACGCGCAGCGCGCCTCATTAAAATTCATAAATCGAATATACAGCAAACGAGAATGTTGTGTTTCTTTGTGTTCTTGGAATAGTTGAGTATTTATCTATATAAAATTTGAGTATTTATCTATACAATTTCGAACGTCCGAAGTTTTCTCCCACAATGTCTCTGACGAAGCAAAGTGCATGTTACAAACAGTGTTATCAAACGGCAGTTTTTGTTCAACTAGCCATAAAACATAGGCGGAAGATAACGGACGCTTCCTTTCTCAAATCTTTTGAAAACTTCCGATAACATCTGCGTCTGGTCGACGTGCCAAGAACTTGTCGAGTATTTCATGTCAAAATCGAGAAAGTGAGGCGTTCGTCGTTTTTTCTTTCGGAAGACGAGACCAGCGACGACAGCGGAATCGTAAAATGTGAAATGTTTCATTTCTAGAAAACCGTATCTGGGAAGCGACACTCGTCGCGCGCGAAAGCTTCAATACTCGATTATTGAGGGCAAAGAGCAGATTTTTCATTTCGATACGTACACGGAGAGAGAGATTGTGCGAAAATATAATGTGAGATTTATATTCGAGCGCTCGCAGATATGTATACGTTGTCAAGATTTTATTGCCGAACTTTTTTTTACCGTTGAACGCACAAAAACGGTATAAATTTCAAATTATTGTAATTGCAGTTTTTCGCGTTCGCTATTGCAAAACGCAAAAAAGAAGCGAGGAAAACTACACTTTTTCGTGAAAAATCTCACGTGTCACAGCACGTTTCAAATATAATCCAAACGTGCTTTTAACGAATGGTAAAAAAAAAAAAAACGGCAAACTTTGAAAAATAAGATAAATTCGAAAATAAAATAATCCCGGATTTTGATGGCGCGCCGAAATATCGTAAAACGTGCCAAAGAAAAGGCCCGGCTCTACGTTTTTGTTAATAGTCGAAAAGTTCACAGGCCGCCGACTCTATGAATAAATTCCACGAGCCCGCCCGTGGTAACGAAGGGACCGAAGAGATTTATACGTGACTCTTCCATATGTCCATCCGTGATGATATAGGATTATGATGTTTCCGAGTAATAACATGCCCCGTACACGTGGCGCAGTCTTCGACTGACTGTCGGTCGTTCTTTCGTCTTTATAGCGTTTCGGGACTGGCGATCAGGAACGACGATGACGCATGCAACGTACACACACACACACACACACACACATATGCGATTGTTACGCGCTCGAAATGAAATTTCGATAGTTCGCGAGCGTGTCTACAGAGACTGACGTTTTGCGCAACAACCGGCGACGAACGCGGTAAATTTGTGACACGATTTCCGCTGATTTCCGTGATGTTTTGACTGACCTATTTTCAACGGGACGCTTTCTATCCGCGAAGAATACATATGTAGTATTTTTGTATCTAATTCAGAACGCGCGAAAACAAAAATTCCAAAACTGCAAACTGCCGCGATAACTTTTCGCCCTTTTCCCGTCGGAAATCACTGCGGATTATCTAACGATGACAAACGGCGCGCCGGATTAGCAATCGGATACGTCCGGTAACTCTGATTTTCCATCGCCCCGACGGATTTGTTGACCGTCTTGTTATTCGACGAACGGTCCAATAAGGGCAACGTAAAAGTATATCAAACGAAGTATCTTGAAAAATAGCCGATATTTTGCCGCTGCAGTTCGTGCGAATCATATTAAATCGAGATACGCGCGGATATTACTGCGAGTCTTTGCACTCGCGGTTGTCGTAAGATTCATATGCAAATATTCAAAGCACGGAGTATCTCTATCGCGCGCGTGAAATGTAGCACGCTTAAAATTAAATATTACGAACTCGTAAAAAAAAAAAAAAAAAAAAAAAAAAAAAAAAAAAAAAAAAAAATCGGAGAGATCTTACACGCGCGCTTGATATCAGAAGACATTTTTCTTTTTTTGCTCACGAAAATCTTATAACACACACACACACGCGTGCATTTTGCTCGGCATCGCGGAAATGTCGGACCTTAGCTAAAAACCCGGGGCAACATTCCTCGGTACGAGGATGTAATGTAATCTATCCTCCCGCAGCGCTCGTCGTTCAGCCGTCGCGGTAGCTCGAGCGCGATCATCGGCGCACGTGTACCTCAATTCACGGACATCTCGCGCGAAATTCTCCGCTCAAAGAAAACCGGTTGCCGGGCACGCCGCGAGAGATAGTGCCGCGCGGCCGTTCGTCATGCCGCATTTTACCCTAGCCTGGGCTGAATCGCCACGACGTCCGGCCGCACGTGCAACATAATCTCTCGCCGCGCGTTGTGTCAAGTACAGCAAGACCGGGCGCGCTTATCAGCCCGCGCGATCTGATGGGATGCGCCCGCGAGGATATCTCCTCTCGTCTGCCCCGCGCGATATCTCCAAGTTCATTGTCAATAGCCAGCGCGCGTCTCGGGGTTTCGCTGCTGCTGCTGCTGCTGCTGCGCGTGACGCGCGGATCGAATCTCGAAATTCGTGCTTCTCGAAAAAAAATACCCCGAGATTCGGAACGTAAAAAGCGTTGTGCTTCACCGAGCGATCGAATTTCCATTTCAATCGGGCAAAGAAAGTAAAGTTCCAGTTTGTCTTTGGATAAAAAAAAAAAAAAAAAAAAAATTTGGAAGAATATTAATCTGCAATTAATTTGCTTGACTGCGAAGCAATTTTCTCGAGATTCTTAAAACGCGGTTTAAAAAATCGTCGCGCACGATGTATTGAACTTTGCAAATTTTTCTTTTGGTAGTAAAATGTAATTTACAACCTTGCAGTGGATCGCGCGCGTCTATATTGTATCGCGACACGCGAATCGAGGAACGATTGGCCGTACCTTCCGATAATTAAAACGTACAAGATTAATTAAAGATAAAATGTGTGCAAAATCAGACGAAACTTTAAATCCACCGCATATATACATGATGAACAAACTTCGTTTTGATCTCGTCAATGGATCACGAAACGAAACCTATTCTTTGTCGAGCGTGCGCGACCGAAAGTTGTCACGAAATTCATGAAACTCGACACCCGAGCCCAAAAGGCAACCACACAACGAAGGTTCTAAATGGAAATTTATTGGCGCGTGATCGCACGAGCCTAATGCACGTCGGTCCGCGTGAACTCACGCACGCTCGAGCGTCCAATGAATAACAAATATCGTTTCTCGAATGCGCGGTCCGTTCCCATTTCCATGCCGGATTTACCGCGCGGCCGAAGGGATTACCAATCACACGGCCGTGTGTCTGCTCCTTTCTTAATCTTCGTTTTCACGACCTTCGTTCTTACTCCTTTCGTTTCGCTCGTTTTGCGGTTTTCGATGTCATCGGCGATTCGGCTACGGCGAAATTGCGATGTGACAGTTCGAAGCTATCGAGGTGGCAAAGTTCGGCGACCAATGGCGTAACCGTTTCGAAACACTTGATGGCTTTTTTGTTCGCGCTCTACTTGTGTTGTCGAAAATTCGAACGTGACATGTTGCCACCTCAAAAGAGACAAGTAAACGTCACGGCTATAATTCAAACAAAAACTCGCGCATTTTATCAAGTGTGTTGGAATCGTTCGTTTTACAATATTTCTTTCATAATTTTCAATTTCCGAGCAGATAAGTTTGTCACAAAATTCGCGAAACTCGACACAGCAAGATAGAACGTAACTCGTCTATGAAAAACTACGTTACTTTTCTCTTTAGATACATGTTTATATTTATTTCCTCGCTCACATCCTTGCCTCTCCTATTGTTATGCCACGCGAACCTTTATTCTCGATCTCTTCCTCTTCTTTCCTTCCATTGTTCTTTTTTTTATTACGCGAGCGAACGTTGCGTCCGGAATGCCAATGATCGCACGGCGACTTTGTGAGTTATCGTTTTGCTCAAAGGCAAAGTTACAGTCGAGAATATGTTATCGGTATTCGTTGCAGAAATGATATATAAAAGCAAAAAAAAAAAAAAAAAGGGAATCACGCGCGCCTCCGTCCGTCGATAAATTATATAACATATTCCATGTAAGTTTTGCAGTATATAGTATTTCCAGTTTTAACTTAACGGGTTTTACATATTTATATAAAAATACATGTGTACGCAAATTACTTGGTTTCAACCAAGTTTTCTGTTCCGGTTTCAGATCAAACGTTACAAAACAATCTCTGGACGAACGAACGGGTGATCGAACAGCATCTTTCGCAACGCGAATTGATGTTTCGTCTAATTGGTTTCTAACTTAATAAGCCGCACTAATAAGAATGTAAATTATTAAGTAATTAATTACCGAGGCCTGACTTAATTATAAATCTCGTTTGTTCGGTGCCAGCAAGTTACCCTTCATCTCGACGACGATTATCATCAACGCGCGCCATTGCGGAGCGCGCGGCGCCACACCTCGTGAAGCGCTTCACAGGACACGAGCACGCCATCATGATATATAAAATCGCCACGCTCCGCGAGCACGGATCCCGGATTCTTTTCTGTGCCCGTCTCGCGCTGCACGCTCCCGCAATTTGTTAAGCCGTGAATGTTCACGATACAGCCCGCCGCGCTCTCACCTTGAAAGTTATTTCCTTCGCAACGCACAAACGATTAGAGAACACATAACTTCAACTCGCGATCTTCATTTACCTCGTTCAAAGCGCGGATTATTTAAAAGGTAAATTTTAATCTCGAGATAAAATTCACGAGAATTTAACGTGTGTGTGTGTGTGTAATTTGAAAGATGTTACGCATCAACGCATCGCGGAATACGAACGAGCGTGAATAATTTACAAGGTTCATTAACAGTCTCGGAATTAAAAGTGGGCGGATCCGCCTCGTTCGTCATCTTCTCCCTCAATTCCTCCTTCCGCCGTTCATTTTCCATTACGTGTGTGCCGTGGCTTCCGTGCCGTGGGGTGATAGTCCGCGATCGCGGAGATGCTTTCGAGGAACTAAGCTCGAGCGAAGACACGGCCGCGCGCTTATATACGTGTCAATGGCGAGAGACAAGGCGCTCGCTGTGTGCACGAGCCGCCATGCGAACGGAGATCTTGTCACCGCGAGCGTTAGCCTCGTTTCTGGGCCCGATCGCTTGTCCGTTTTCTTTTTTCTTCCTGGGCTGCGCTGTGCTTCCTCGCTGAAGCGCGTCGGCCACCTTGGCGAATCGTTTGTCAGTGCGATCAGTCGCGACGACGAACAAGCGATCAGACGACCGATCGCTCAGAGACCCTTACGGATTGTCGTCGCGAGACTGAATAATGGCGCGTGCCCCGGAGATTGTTCTGCACGTATTATTCGCACAGCTTATCTTTTTTTTTATCTTACATTGTAAGATTTGATTTTATTTGAATAATGAAATGTTTTGATCTTGTTGCTTTGCACAATTGTTTGAAAATTTTATTTTATTATATCATTCTATTAGAAAAAGAAATACAACAAAGTTTAAATAAGAAATAAATAAATAAATAAATAAAAATAAAAATAAAGCAGCTGCATTGTCATTGGATCAAAGAGGTTGGAAGAATGTCTGGAATTATATCCACCAGTCTCTCTAATAATAGTTCGCGTGTCGGTATTTTCTGCACATATCACACACCACCCCCGTTAGAACTCTCGTTTGATACGAAGATAAAATCGTTGAGAAATAAAATGCAAAACGCATGAGAAGCAGAATCTCGAAAAGGAGAGAGAGAGAGTGTATCTTTGCATTTAATGCAAGCCGAAGTGCTCCGAGTCACAAGCGCGAACGCAAACCGACAAAGCCGGCTCTGTTCGAGCTCTCGTTTGCCTGCCGCCGTTTCTTCCTCTTCTTCATCCTCTCTCTTTCTTTCTCTTTCTCTCTGTCTCTCGAGAAAGATCTCGCGCTGCTCGTTCGCTCGCGACGTGGTATCGCGACAGAGAAAGCGTACTTGATGCCACTTGAATCGCTAGCTTTGAACTCGCGCTCTGCGCAAGCTCCCCGACTTTCTGCGCGAGCTGTCTGCATACATGTATAATCAGAGGTAGAATCTCTGTAAATAGATTCTTGATTGAAGATCTGGTTCCACGAAGAAGAGAATGTAGAAATGCGACCTCGAGATTTCGATAGTTCGATATATACGGATAATCGTAGACCGTTAAGAGAGAATAAGTATAATCGTTGTAGCAAACAGATTAATTGAAATGGGATAGTCTTGTGTGAGGAATTCAATTCAGTGGCACTAGAATTATTTGAGAGATAAAGCAAGTTTTGTAGAGAATTTCTCTATAGATCTCTCTTTTATGAATCGGTTGCGGTTTTCTGTGCGTGAAACAAGTCGTTTTAATATAAATGCTTATTAATTGAAAACGCATGATAGATCTACCGGAAAAGAACGCTAAGTTCGCTCAGCGGGATATCTTCGAGAATTATGCTTTAGTGGATCAGTGAGCACTTTACCACTCTGTGAGGTGGTTTATTCGCAAAATTGCTTTCTCTTCGAGTCGGGTTAAATGTGAAAATTTATGACAGCCCGTTGGTGTAATTTGACGGAAATAGAAGCGTGTCTTAGTTAAAGAACGTTACATTAATTATACACGTTTCGGAATTGATTAAAACTCTCTTGTACTAGGTTTCAGCCTCACCGATATTTCCTATTCATTTCCCGCACGCGCGCGTCTTGTCTAGAATATAATTAAATTTCTTCTTGTATGGAAATGTGTCAGAGAATCATATAAAAGTTTTTAATTTATGCTAATGTAATTATATGCCGAGCGAGCGAGCGAGCATTATGAGAAGTTTATTTGTTCTCTCGTCATTAAAAAGCGGTAGTGTACACTGTAATTTAATATCCAATTTTAATAGCTCATCGAATTTAAATGAAACAACAACAACAACAAGTGCTTAGAGCCGCGGAACTATCTGCCTATCCGTTTTGGATTCATTAAAACGATAGTCAGGCCCCATCGCACGCATTTGTCACAAATTATCGCTAGACCGCACAATGTTACCGCGCATTATATTGCGCTCATTCAACGCACACCGCTGAAATTACACGTTACATGATATATCGCACGATCCACTGAATTTCTATTGTGAAATACAGTTATTATCCACCCGCGGCGAGGTGGATTATCCATGATGCGGTCCTAAATCAGTACGCTCGTTAAAACGAAATCCCGCCGTGCCGTCTTGTTTACGCGCGTTCGCGTGCACTCTGTTACGAGAAAAACCTCTCTGCCTCTCGAATGTAAAGTAAACAAAAAAAAATACACGCGCGCGTTCAAGTCGTGCAAGCTATGCGCGCGATAAATTGAGCGATCCAAGCGATTAACGTAACTGAACAAATATATAACAAAAAAAAAAAAAAAAAAAAAAAAAAAAAAAAAAACCGACATGTTTGTAAACTTGTCACAAAAAATTTCAGATAATTTTTAGTGCGATATCGAAATGAAAATGAAGGATAAAACTTCCGCTTTGAAGAATTTCTTCGCAGAAGTCGCGGAGTTCAAACGATTCTGCCAATTTCTGCGGAGATTAAAGATCAATTAGTCTCGTGATGATCAATGGCGGCGATGCATTCATTCCGCGGATGTCAAAGGTCCCCGGTACATTGATTAATCCGACTATTAGTTAGCGAGAATGTATGTGCGCACAATCGTGTTCCGCGATGAATAAAGACCTACGTTCGCAGCGAGCGTTTGGTATTTTCCACTGTTTTTTATGCTACGTTAAAATTTTCAATTTGAGAAACATCATCGCGCGCATTGACGGGGAATTCGACGAATAAAGCGGATTGAATTACTGTTGAGAGAGAACATTATTGACCACTTTACCGAACGGCATTAAATACAAGCCGTTTCATCTCGATTCATGTGTGTTTCCATTCGAATTCCAACGATCTCTCAAAAGCGCGGAATGCTATGCGCGCGCAATAGTCACGATCGACCGATAATTAACGCGTCGTTTATTACTGCTGCTTCTGCTTTTTTTTTTTTTTTTTTTTTTTTTTTACTAACGAGAGAAAGGCGATGCGCGGCATATTTTTTATACAGAAATATAGAATACGCGTGTTTAAAATGCATGTATAGGATTTCTCTTCCTCTCTTTTTTTACAAGGAATTTACATCCCAAGTGTGTAATATTTTCTTCGAAGAGTTTGCATGTGTGTGTAAGATTCAGTCGAGCAAACAAACTCTTGCGATGGCGAAGTGACAAGAGACTATATCCCACATCGTGGTGCGTGACGATAAACCCAGTTCAGAATTTCGACGAAATGCGGCGTCCATCGATCAAATCCCGCGGCGTGAAAAACCAAACGATAACGAATGTGTTTTTTTATCGTTTAATTAAAAAAAAAAAAAAAAAAAATGTAAGCATGTGGTGACGTTTACGACGACGACGGAAAGAAGAAAGTATTAAGCCGCAGCGTATTAAATCCAATAAGAAAGGTTGTGTACGCTCGAGTACGCCGTTCGTAACAACATTATAATAATTCATCGCGCGTGTGCCTCGCGGCACCGATAAAACCGATAATTATAAAATATTGCGGCACGGTAATGGTCCGATATTTTGCAATCCATGTCGACACTTTCGTCGCCGGTCGAAGTTTGTTAAAAAAATAAAAAAAATTTCGTCGTGCGCGGTAAACGACGGACACGGCGCGCTATGTATCGTGCGAATTTCATCGTGGGATCTCTCTTCTCTCCGAGAGCGCTACGCTTTTTTTTCTCGCGTCTCAGTTACACGGCTCGCTAGAAAACGCTTTATTGCCGCATTGCGCACGTGCGATGATTAAATCCGCTTAACATTCGCGCGCCGGGAGAAAAGTGCACATACGTGCGTTCACCTATTCGCGAGTTTCGCAAACCGTAATGAAGATATGCGCGTGTGTAACATTGCGCGTTCTCTATGTTGCGTAGTTCCAGATATTCTATTTTTTTTTTTTTTTTTTTTTTTAACAAAATACCATTGCAACCGTTGCCAGTTCTCTATCTTCTCTACAACACACCTTTTATCTCGAGCTAGAATTATACGCATCGGAAAATTTTTATTCCGAGAGAATCCTATATGGATTTCTCTCTGTGAACTATCTGTGAGTACGTGTACGTGAGATTTGTAAAATCGTGCTTCACGGAGCGCAAATCTAACCGGCATAATCACGGTAACTCATATTCAAATCCGCGTGTCTTTCCTCTTGCGGGGATTCGATCGACGTGGGTGAAAAGACGGGGTATCCGCCTTCCTCGGGGAAGAGCCCCGTTCGCATCGCGTGTTCGTAATCGGAGTCTGAGCCGCTCCGGCTGAGGATGCGGTGCCGGGCGGCCTCGGGCGCTTATTTGCGCATAACTTTGCGAACTGCCTCTCCCGACCGAGTACTGTGCACCGGCTTAAGTACTGTTAACAGGTTGACTGTCGTAGTACTGAAGTCGTAGAGAGAAGGCGAACTTACCGCCGGCAACACACATCCGGGGATAAACGCGATCCTAATGAATGGCTGTTCTGTTTTCTCAATTTATGCGCCGGCCGTCTGCTCGAGAGCCTCGCTCCATCTGCGGCCGCAGAAAAGCCACACATGAGAATGATTATAATTGCCGCTCGCGCTCGGTGGAGGATTATCTGAGCAGTGATTAAGCGGAGCTGATCCCCGGTTTGTTATGTGATTAATTGTACGAGCTCGTTGCGAGACGGCAAATATCACGCATGTGATGCTGTGTTTTCTGACGTTTCACATCCTGCGATGAGTTCGTTACAGTTGCATGCAATATGATATATACTACCGTCTCGTCATTTTCTAGTTCCTTTTTTTTTGCACCAGTTACACACGACTCGTTTAAGTCTATTTTTGTGTCAGATGTAACATTAATATTAATCCGTACATGTGTATAAAATTTTTATTGTATTTTTGAAGTTACACAGACTTCTCGGTTTTTTTTATCATACAATATCTTACGTCTATTCATCGATATTGACCTAGTTGGAATTCTCGTTTGTTTGGGAACAGAATATTTATTGAGTGACAACAAGTCGCTAAATATCTCCTCTGGTTCCTGTTACTGTTATATATACAAATAATTCATATTTTACGCTGACATTCTACCAAGACGCAACCAAACGATTACGTTAAATGTGTTTATCCAAAACATCGACCTCGTCCGAACTCATAATTTCGGTTGTAAATATTTCACCGCATTACCGAGTCCGTCATTACAGCTGTGGTTTAAGATCTGTGACCTCGTTTCGAACATTTTTCCCTCTCCCGCTTGCCACTGAACAGGCTTCTCATTTATAATACCGCGCGCGCTCCAATGAGGTTAATCGCTTGAGAAGTTCTCGCGCCTAATTGATCGATGAAAAAGTCGGTTGCAAAAAGCGCGAAACGGCGCCGGCCGATGACACTTTTTTTTGTCAAAGCCGATCGTTTTGGTAATTAAGCTTTTTTTTTTGCTATTTGTTTCAGAGCGACTTTGAACCCCAATGTCACGTGTTTCGCACCAAACAACTGCGCAAGCCTCGGCCATGTCATCTGTGCCACCAGGCGGTGATCAAGCAAGCCTCTTGCTGCAGAGGTGAGTCGATAACATCATTTCCCTTCAGGGCTTTCGTCGGTAGTAACAGCTGGCTCTCATCGTGTCGGTAGTACTCTCGAATCAATCGCAGATAGGGAAGCCTCTGCTTGGCGGGAAAGTGCGAGTTAGAAACGTCGCCGCGGGCTCAAAACTCGGACTGATATTTTTCTTGTTATTATTAGCGTCATTACTGACATTACGTTCCAACGCCGTGCTCCAGATTACATGAGATGATTACTATGATTAACACCGAAAAGCACTCTCGTATAGCTAGAGCGCGCGTGAAAGTCAGATCGAATTGATCGCGCGCGCACCGCGTCCGCATCAAACGAATAATTAACGGTGGTTACCGTAAATTATCGTGACGCGTGTGGATTGAAGAAATGATTATAATGCTTCGTGTAATAATCGTTTCAACGAGCAAACAAAGCCCCGCTAATTATTTACTACTCTCTTAATGGAATTGCAATTTGTAACCGTGATATATGTGATTTTCGCGCGATAATCAAGTTAACGAAGAAACGGGAAAACTGTAAAAACTCGCATTATTCGTGCAATGATTTTTCTGTTTCAGTGTGCAAGTACATCTGCCACAAGACATGCGAGGACAAGGTACGTGATCTCATTTCTCCGGTTTATACAGCATTTTTGTTTTGTTTTTTTTTTTTTCACATAAAAGTTGCATTTAACTTTTCCTCGTGACAGTTTCGCGCGAGCGTTCCGCAAACGCAAACGCGGCGATTAGGCTGTCGCGAACATGTCACTTCTCCTAAGCGCGACATTCGTAATCAAGGCGCTGCGCTTCTCGGAAGGTTTATAACAGACCGGAGCAAAGAGCACACACTTCCACGTATGATGAAGAGCTCCTCTTCCATCCGAGCGCGCTCTTCCGCGTACTTCCTGGTACTTAAACAAACCCTTCGAGCCTTCGAGATACGCTAAGCCAAGATAGCAGCGTTACTACGTGCATCGGTTTTAATTTCTTTTCTATACGTGAACAAAAATTACTTCGAAAGTTGCGTCTTGAAATTTTTCTTTACGCATAATTTTCAAAACAAATAACGCAATTTTACGATTGCAATTATTATGGTTTTTTTTTAATTTCCAATAATAATAGAAAGTAACAGAAGAATCCTCTTAATGATTTCTGTATAAGTACCTATGTAATAAATTAAACACGCGCGCCAATGAGAAACGTACTTACAAGCATCGGAAACTTTAATATCTCTGTTAATGCAACGTAAATATGTACTTCGCAATCTACGTCGCGCCTATCTTGCGGTAATAATCGTTCTTCTCACGGCCTAGGAGTCGATAACGCGATAGCGGAACAGCATAGAGATTAATAAGTAGCTTCTCCTATTTTCTCTCCACCCAATTTGGAAAGTGCATCGATATATCTTAACTGATGAGATTTCTCGGTTCTTCGAACGGTTCTTCGGTCGGACGTCTCGAGTGTGTGCGCTCGCCGGTTTGCGCGCACGTGTGCCGCCGCCGCATACGTGTGCGCTCCTTACGTGAAATGCTGTGTGGGTTCAGTCACCGGGCAGGGCACGAGCCTTACTTTGCCTTACCTTCCTCCAAGTACTCCTATGTCACGCTCGGCGCAAGAAGAGAGAGCCCGAATGTACTCACACGTGCGTTTTCCAGTACGCGCTTTTATGTCGGATCCGAGAACGAACGTCACGAGCTGGACGTGGAGAGGTACATACGTCAGACGTAGAGAAGTGCACGCGGGAACCGAAACGCGGATTGAAAGTGCACGACTTCCTCCGGTAAAAGCAACGGGCGCGGTCGTTCCGCTTTGTTGCGGTACTCTTTGCCCGAAAGGGGGCGGATTAACCTTGTCGTTACCTTAGAATCGTGGCGGAGTAACGTCCGGAAAGTGGATAATCCTCGGCTTTATGTGGATGTCGTTCGACTGCGCGGAACGAAGGCAATTTGCTTCGTGGATCGGTAAAAAAAAAAAAATAAAAAAAGATGTTAAACGTTTGTTGGTCAATCATATATTCGCTTGGGAAATACTTGGTTTACGCACGGCTACGCATTTCGCCTTTATCTCGACGCATAATTATTGCGACAATTTACAAGATAAAACTCGTTCGTACAAATAAATAAACAGTATAAATGATACACACACACACACACACACGCACACAGTAACTTCTAAGAACTTGGAACGTGACCGAAGTTATATTTATAACAACGCTTGTAGAGAGCTCGTTGCGACCACGATTATATCGAATTTACAAGCGCCATTTCTACGAAATGTCACGTTGCTCCGAAACTCTCCCGATTGCCTCTGCTCAAAGCTGCCTGCGTACTTAACGATCGCGATCGAATGACATTTCGTGCACGTTAGAAAAATATCATTAGGGAATCATAAAAAACCGAGCTAATAATATCGTGTTGATTGCTAAGACGATAATTGCCAGGATCTACGCGGTCAACTATGTATCGGCGAGCCTGTAGCGGCATTTGGTTTCATTGATTGTAAACGTACGATCATTAGCAAGCACAAGAATTTATTGCGCTTACGCCCGCGGCTGAACAATCTTCAACATCTTCTCTATACGATAACAAATAAATATCACGTAATTGCTCGTAAACGTCTCTTGTAAAAATAATGTCAAAAGGTGAAATAAACTTTAAAGAAAGTTAAAATTAAAGAGCGAAGTCGAGATATGTTTAAAAAAAAAAATACAATACTTCATTGATAAAAATCTAAATACGAAATTGTGAATTCCTCAAGTCATCATCGTCAATCATTCAGTTTCAATGACTGTCGAGTTCGGATGTTTTTTTTTTTTTTTTACGACAACGCTCGACTCTTCACGCGACACAATGCGAACTCAATGAAGCGAAGCTTTCCGCTCTTCTACGCCACTGGCAAGAAGCGTGCACACTTGTTAGAAGCGAGACTTATATATATATGTACATACGCCGGACACGCGCGTGTGGTCTCGTATCGGTATACACGATGTCTTAAGTTCAAGGTGACGAGAAACGCGGTACGGATAGTCTTTTCATTCGAGAACCGCGAGGAGACGCGTGTAGCGAATTACATCATATCGCCGGACAAGGAGAAGAGGTCGACGACAACAACAATACCGCGAAGAGCGAGCACCGGCTCCGCCGTTGAGGCCTGTGCGGCTCCTGGAAAGAACCGGAACCTGCTTCGAATTTCAAAACGCACGGCGCGAACGTGACGCACATGGAATTCCGGCGCGGCGGGTTTTATCTCCCTGACGATGCGTGGGCAAATGATCCGGGAGCCAAAAGGGTAACGAGCTTGTCTTTATTGAGCGTGTTTGCTTTATCGGTGCGAGAAAGCTTCTATTTCAACGGGGAACGTGTTTATATTTCGGCGTGGCGAGGGGGGATTGCCGTTTAAGCCAAGTCGTTTCGATTTTCTCCTCCGTTGCGGAGAAGCGCGGGTATAACCGCCTCGGATTATGGTGGCGGCGTAAGTAACGATCGCGTGCTGAGCATGTTCAGCATATTGCTCGACCGTGACGCTCTTCGCACTTCAACACCCCGGTTAGATAAACAATTGCGGAAACGCAATTTGCAGAAAAACATCAATGAGTTTTGTGTTAAATACACGTTACGCCCTGGCGACGATAAGACCTGGTGTGATTTTCTGAAATATTTGCCAGAACGAATTTTCTTCCAGCGATTTATTCCGACTTTTAGCGAACGGTGTACCATACCCGCAGAGAATGGATGTTGGTGCGCCACAATGGTATCGCGCGAGATACGGCGCGCACCTCATCCCTCGCCGAGGGGATATCTCTACGCGCGTATTGATATCATCGCCGTGCTCCTCCTGGAATTCCAGATATAGCAGACGAGCTAACGAACGACATCATTCGTCGGATATGGAGAACCCGAAGTTTCCTTCGAGATCGAAGGTCACAGCACGATCCTTGCAGCGTCTCTACGCGAACTATCTTTTCCTCTACCCGGTGTGTTTTTCCTTTCTTTTTTTTTTTTTATCTCTGTTTCCAAAATCTTCGCACGTCTTCGTACGCTGTTTCAAGCTGCATACGAAAGTCACGCTCGACGATCGCCGCATTCTCGTACGTTTCTTCCGAAATATCGAGATATCGCGAGTGTCCGAAAGGTCCACCTCTTCATTATTTAAAGTAAAAGCGTTCTTGCCCGTGGTGACGAAATCAAACATTCATCCCCTTGTTTTTATTCCGGAAACGTACGAGCATTTAAAAAAAAAAAAAAAAAATTCTACACGGTTTCGTGTATTTAAGAAAGACATCAAGAGCGTTAAGAAGTTGAGACTCTAACCTAAAGATCCATTGAAACACTTGTACACGTCTCGAGAGATCCCGTATAATCCGAGATAATCTCACGATATACGTCATAGTCCCCTAATAATAGCGGATAATTTGTCAGTAAATAATGGAATGCGCACTAACACTCTACGCTGACAAATGTAACTGCGCCAGCGAGCGCCCAGACAGAGGCGCTCCAGGTAAACCATATCGCAATCGGAAGCCCGTGCGAATAATCGAAGCATCATCCCACCGTAACCTTAACCCTGCAGTGAGTTCTTGTGTTCTCCGCGCTCGCTCCGACTAGCGGCTGGTAGCAGCAGCCGGTCGGGGCACCCGAGAATACTCTTCGCAGCGAGCCCTTTTAGTGCCCTGTACCTCGTCCCGGGGCTTTTCTCCGGTACATCGGCCGTTGTGAACCGCGTCAAGTACGAAACCGGCGTTGACTGCCATATCTGGCGATACCGGCGATCCGTGTCGACCAGACTCGGTCTTCCAGGAGTGTAAACAGGCGACAAGAACCGGGGAAACCAGACGGCGGGTAACGTCGGCACAGGCTCCTCCTCCACGACGTCGTTTCCCTGTTCTTTCCCGCCGCCCGCTGACCCCCTAGTCCTGCGCATCCTTGCGCGCACGGTAGTGCAGCGATGCATCTGCGGCTGCACTGATATTAACCCGAGCGCATCGAGATTCTCCTGCGCGACGAGTGTGAGAGACCCAGGTATACACACACGATGGCAGTCGGTCGGGAGAGAAGCTAGACGAAGGGGCCAAGAGGGCTGGTGTGTTCGCGCATAAACGCGGGGTCACGGGAGACCTCCGCAGGGTAAGAGCGCACGGAGGAGAGCGGAGGGCTGAATCGGGTGGGAAGGGTCGAATCGTGTCTGAGACGCTTGTGTGTGATGTTCGTTTACTTTGACGGGGTAGGATGTCGGATTATCGGCTTTGTGGCGAGATCGATTTGCCCTTTGAGACTGAAGTCTTCCGCACTGAGGAGCAGTGACTTCTCCTTAGATGTTTCGGGATTGGTTAAGATTGATCGGGATTACCGGAAATTCGCGTCTGTGTGTGTGTATATAATAACCGAAGCTGAATATTCAAAGTAACACACAAAAGAGTTTTTTTTTTTTTCATTTTCGACAATTTTTATTTTCACACGACATATCTACGTGTTCTTGTCGGGAAAATTTTCTTCTCCAGCAGCGCGCTTTAACATATGCGAAATGAAATCGGACAATCTCTCTTTCGTTACGAGGAAAAGCTGATTCCGGTTAATCACCTTACCCCGTGAACTTTAACCGCGTGCGAGTGCAAAGTCCTTTATCCGCACTATCCGCTCGTGCGATCGCTGCGATGGTGTATAATTAGCGTAATCACGCGTTCGACGACGCGCTCAAAAGCGGTATAATTATTGTGATTCGCACGAGCGACGAATTACAGACGCGTTGAGTTAAACGATCGCGACACCTCGACCCTCGTCGTTGGACGCGAATTATTTCGAGCCAAGTTGCGACTTAAAAAATTCATACACGCACATGCATCATTCGTGCATCTACGTACGTACGTACGTACATACATCGGCAGCGCGTTGTTTTCGAATCGCGGAAGGGAAGCGCGATGCGATCGCGTGCGAGGGTTGTAACGGGATTCCACCGAGTCCGTGGCGGCTGAAACGATCGATCGAGGATCGAGCGGCGAACGAGCGAGACGCGAAAAAATGTCGCGTTGTCTCACGTCGTGACTCTCTCGCCGTGCCGCGTCGCGTGTTGAACGCTCGGATTAATGACCGATAATGGTCGTGATCGGCAATCGAGATCGCGGATCAGAACTCGCTGCATCTAATTGTCAGTATGCATGAGAAAATCTGGCCTGGAGCAGATTTCTTCTCTTGACGCCTCTTGGAATTTAATAATCCGGATTTTTTTGACATGGACTTGATTGTGTACATTTTAGCAAAACTATAATATAAAGCATTTTTCTTAAACAAAGTTTTGAACAAATATAAATTTTCACTATGAAATAATGTTAAATAAAAACATACTGAATAAGTAACCGTGTTTTTACAATTACGTGTTACTTGCAGAATGTGTAAATGATATGTAAACAAAAACTATATATTAAAAAAATACATATTTTTAAATATATATATTAAAATAACACCATCACAAATATATATATATATATATATATATATATATATATATATATATTAAAAAATAACAATTTTTCAGTGCAAACTCACGCAATCTATTATAGTTCACATTCGCAAATGTGAATTTTTTCTCTTCTCCATTATTAAGAAATCTAATAATACCGTTAAATCGATTTTAATAATATTTCGATTCTCGTTGAAAGCCGTTGCGCGCGATGAAAATTAACATGATAAACACTATATTTGAAAATCCATTATCTTTTCGCTGTTATTGCGTTTATTCTATTATTCTCGATTTTCGCGCGACTTGGAAAAGTAGCAAAACCATATATGGCAACACGTACATATATATCGATTTCCATTAGTATTGCGAGATTCGAACGATGATATAAAATCTTGTAGGCAGCTCCCGGTTAAACAGCGCTTTCGCGAAGCGAACGTATCGCTTGCGAGATATCGTTAGCGATAATACTTTGTAACCGAGGGAAGTAAAGAAGATGTTTAATTTCAAACTCTCGCGTACTTCATTTTTGTCGCATCCTGTCTCCGTGATAGATAGCGACGGCAAAACTCTTTTAATCGTACGCTAAGATGTTTCGAAGGAGCGCGTACACTCGCGCATTTAAAAATACAAAATGTATACTTTTATTTCTTAGTTCTCTGTACAAAAGTGTAATAAAACTTCTTGCTCTGAGTGTATACTTACGAAATAAATTGAAATTATTTAAAAATATAAGCGCGAGATATTATCTCCCTCTTCTGGCATTTTCAGAACTTCGTCGATAATTACCCGAACATACAAAACTCTTTTTCTTTTTTTTTTTTTTTTTCCTTTACGAGATCGGCACACGAATACACATGCCGCCCGCGCACGCCGTGTATACACGAGAACGGGTTATTAACTCGCGGCCACGAATTTTCAAGCAGCGTATTTGGTGGGGTGTCTACCTGCGGCGATAGCGATGGGCTCCGTGCACGCGCGCCGCGGCGCTCTCCAGTCCGCGAAGAGCGCTCCGACGCGAAGGACGTAGGAAAGATCGATTCGCCATCGCGCGGCGCGACTCTTGCTCCATTTCGGTCCACGACGAGCGTGAAAATCGGCGAGAAATCGACTTTGAAAGCCAATCACGTATGCGAAAATTAAAAATTTCGTTCTTGACCTGTTCGAACGATCCGTAAGACGTTGACAATTTATTTGCATACGATCTTTAATTAGAGCGATGTGAACGTGTCGTGAATCAGTGATAAGGGGAGAGCGAGATTCTCTTTTGATGTAAACTATACGCCTGATGTTTAGTCATTGTGACCGGTAACGAGTAATCCACGTAGATCGATCGTTATCGAACGGCGCGCGAAGTTCGTTGTAAATGTTCTTGAGGAAGAATTGCCGGTACTTGAGACAACGGTTCCTTGGAGAACGCTCGACCACTCCGCATTCTTCAGCTCGTAAAGGAGACAAGTCGCCTGCGCCGAACAACCGGTCATCGCGATCGATCTCTCGCCACCCGTCGGATCGATGCAAATTTCCAAGCGGAGGCCGTCGAACCTGGTGTTAATGACGACGGGGAGGAGGCGACCTTGAATATACAACCGAAAATCGAGAGTCCTTGCGGAAGCGCGCGTATACCCCGAGTATACGGAGATGCGCCATTTTCGAGTACCGATGCAGGGAGGTGAACGATCCTCGGAACGTTTCGCCGCAGACCGGTAATGGGATACCAGAGGTGACGGCAAGATGAACGGTCACGGCTCCACCAATGAGGTACTCACATTGCGTACGATTTCTTTCGCTCTTTCTTCCCCAGTTGTACGTCTTGCAGCGCATCGCTTCTTTTTGTCCTACCGTCTTTCGTTCTTTTCTCACTGCGATATGTGCTTTAGATATTTAAATCACGCTGTTCGTTCTCGACTGACGATCTCGAATCACGAATTAATCCCGTCTGGCTCAAGGTGATCCTCAGGGTTCTTAACAGCCTTCCAAAGAGAGAAGTCGTGGCACTCACTAGATCCTTTTTGATGCTGATGTTCTCGGCACGTCAACCTTGATGTTGATCCTTGTACCGATGTGCGATTACAGTTGATAAGAAATCACAGTGTGCGGCTGTGAAATGAGAAGTTTGCTGATGCGACGTCGCATATCTGAAAATTAAACAGATGCACGACGTAAAGAAGAAAACTGTGTAAAGAATAATTTTAAATTAATTAAAGATCCAAAAATTATTTATTTATTCATTGAATGTATCTAAAGTTAAATAAAAAGAATAATATAATTGTTTATTATATAAAATTTGAGTGTTCAGAAAAAATTTTAATTTTGATTCTTTTAAGAAACAAAGACGAAAAATTTTAAATTTAGCAAATATTTACTTCACGCTAAACGGGGCGGAAAATCTCCATTGCATTTTTCGCACCTGTGACTAGCAACTTCTCGTCGTCGCGTCGTCGGATGTGCGAGTGCTCCGGTGCAATGCAAACGTCTGTTATGTATCAAAATGGCGCTCCTTCTTCCCTCGATTTCTCTGTCTTCCGCTGGCCTGTACCCGTCTTTTTCCCCGTATCGCTCGTCGCGATTTCTTCTTGTTGCGTTCTAAATTCGACGCTTGGCGCGACGGGCGCGTATG
Organism: Pseudomyrmex flavicornis; assembly: GCA_014825475.1. Classification (NCBI taxonomy): domain Eukaryota; kingdom Metazoa; phylum Arthropoda; class Insecta; order Hymenoptera; family Formicidae; genus Pseudomyrmex; species Pseudomyrmex flavicornis. The sequence goes on from QVNW01000589.1 coordinate 135,215, forward strand.
TATATAGCTTCTAGCAAGGAAGATAGAAATTCCTGACGTCGTCTCCCGACGGTAGCTCTCGGATGCACTCCGCGACGTTTACGCGGGCAGTAAATGCTCCGATTTCTGCCGCAACGATTGTTGCTCAACGACGGTTCAAGAGCAGCAAAGCAGGTATAAAGTGCGCTCCAGGAGCTGTCGTGTGTGTTAACGTGAGGCGCATTGCGATCTCACCTGATAAAACGGTGCAAATTCCTGTAATATCGAAATTACCGAGGAAGCGTTTTTGAATTAGTTCAAGTGGATGAAATTACTTACAGCATTAAAATCAAGTAATGTTGTAAAATTAGAAAAAATATTGAAAATTATTCTTATTTACTATTCGAGAAAAAAACTTTTAATTTTGCGTGTATTTGGCAATTTCATATTGTCACATTTTTATGTTTGATAATGAGAAATATAATCTCTTTCTGATTTCTAACTTTTCTTTTTCGTTATCACCTTTGCCCACTATTGATGCATAAATAAACAAGGCGCGCACAACGTTGCGAAATAAGTAAACACGTTGAATTGCGAGATTTAATATCAAAAGATTTGTGCGCGCGATTTAACACCGCGCGCGCATCTGACATTATCAACGGAAAAACATTGATAACGCGCAATCTCTTGATTCGCATGTTTATCTCGCAAAACTGCAAACGCGATAAAAAAAAGAAGAGAGAGTGATATATATTCTCGCGACGCGCGATGAGACGAGCAAGGATCTTGATACTTACCGAGTATATTGAGAACAACTGTGTGTTGTATTTTAAATGAGAATCTCGCATGCGCATCTATACTTGTATCCGCGAACATTTTTATACATGACCAAACACTCTGTAAGTTCAGAATGCGCAGTGTCGCAAGACTGAGCGTAATTTTTGACGCAGCGACTCGCGATTCTAGGGAGTAATATTTGAATGGGAGTAATATTTGAATGGGAGACGGCAAGGGGAAGCGATAAGGCCCCGCGCTCGATTAGATAACGGCCCGTCACAGGTACGGCTCTGTTTGCACGTCGAAGAGTGCCGCTTTTGCATGCGACACAAGCGAAGCAAGGCTTTTTTTTCTTCAATATATTACCACGTTATATATTCCCTGTGAGTTTAGCTTTGTTTGAAAAAAAAAAAAAAAAAAAAAAAAAAAAACGGGGGGATAAAAAAACAGAGACGGAATAGAATATGCGATTTCCGTTTGGTTCCTCTTTGGCGTGTCAGAGCTCGGCCAACTTTTATCTGACTGTCGAATACGCATTGTGCGCGCGAGCCCGATTGATCCTCGATAAAGTATCTTTGGCAACGTGCCAGCCACAAAAAGACAAGAGAAATGAAACTCTTGTGCAAAACAACAAACATCGAAAGGCGAATAGTTTGTTTACCATACGTTATCTCCGTTAACAAGTATAAATCAATAGTTGTGCTTCCGTTACTGACCGGATGTGTGTTACGGATCTTATCTTCTTCGGCATTGAAGAAACCTATATATATATATATATATATATATATATACATGTTTGCATATCACTTTAAACACATGTTGATTTTTAATCGTTTACTTTACCTCGTTTTGTTTCAACGTTGAAAGTTCAAACTTTCAGCAAAATTTTTTAAATAAATTTTGAGGTCACGTGTATACATTTGATGGAAATCGAATAAAAAAAAAAAAAAAAAAAAAAAAAAAAAAAAAAATTATAATAATGCATATAGAATATTGTTTTAAACTTTTAATCGAAATGTTTTAGCACAAGTTTAATAGCGCCGCGCATAAAGCATTGAGAACCTCTTTAGTGAGGTAGCGCGGTGGTCCTTCTCATTTTTCTATCGTGTAGATAGCAATTTGTTTCAATGAACAGTACGATTGTCAAGTGACACTCCGTTCTTGGACTGTCATGCGCGAAGATGCGCGCGTGAGAACACAATGAAGAATGACGTAGATCTTTGAAGATCCGTCACACGCTTAATTCTTTGAATGATGGAGGGTGCGGATGAACGTATGGAATAACACACGGAAATATCAAATGTGAAAATAAAGAAAATGCGAAAGCGTGATAACTTTGCATTAAGAATTAAAATTATATAGAGAGAAAAATTTAAGAGCAAAAAAACAAAATGTAAATGTCACTAACAAGAACAGAAAAGTAGATCTCTCAGATGCTTAATTAAAAGATGCAAATGATCTACGGGTATTCATCGTTGCGTGCCAGTGATATAAGTCGCTATCGGTGCTCTCAAAGGACGGGAGAACATTTCTGGCATGGCGCATGAACACACATGCAAAAAAAATCGTAATTTCTCCGGGGCTTCTCACCTTGTTAAAGTAAATTGTATATGCAGGCCGCCGAAGGGAATCGTGGAAGCGCCGATAATTTTTCATCGGCGATACTTATAAGGGTGGGGGGCAGAAGACGGAAAAGGGTGTGTCTCGGGTGAGGATTATGGTGACAGGAACATCCACGATGTCATAAATTCGCCTGTAATTGTGGCCAATTAATTGGCGTGCAAATGAGGAGAAGCGCAAATCATCGAGAATGGAGGCGGATCCGCTCATTCAAGGGCGATTCTCGAGTATCCTCTCTTTTTCGTTCGGAAGATTTTTCGTCCGCTTTCTCGTTTCTTCGCGATCGTCCATCCAATTGACTACGGCGGCAGTTACACGGAGTTATCTTTTTTTTGTTTTTGCCAAAAAAAAAAAAAGAAATTTGAGGAACGCGCGGCGTCACTTGCCACAAGGTCGAGTCTCCTCCTTCTCCCCCCGCCCCAAAAAAAAATTCTCTCTCTCTCACAACGCGCCGAAATAGTTTTTCTGAGAATTCTGTCGCGTAAACACACGCAACTGAGATAGACACATGTATCGTGAATTAAATGGTCGGAACGACATGTGGACGATGTGTGATGAGATTGTTTTGATGTATATTTTAATGATACTCATCAGTTAGCAGATGATACGAAACGGCAAAAGAAATTATCTCAACCGGAGCTACAGCTTTTGACTGGCATCCAGTCGTATAATCATTATTTTAAGCGTACATTTATACACTTGTGTAATTTTTTGATATTTCTTGTTATTATATTTTTTCAAACACTCATGAAATTACAAATTTTATCTTTTGGTAAACACAAACTCCGAGAACAATAAATTAGATAAAAAGATAAAATTGTTTTATACTCAGAGAGAGAGAGAGAGAGAGACAGAGAATAATTTGACATTACTGGTTAACCTTTCCTCCTAAACACGATTAAAACATACCCCATGTCCCGTTGATATACACGTACCGCAATTAATTATAACGTTACAAATGCGCGCTGCGAAGTTAATTGTAACAACGCGGTCTGCGGAGAGAGAGATAAAGAGCAGCTGTATAGTTACAACACGCGCAACACATGTGCGCGGCATTGCCATCGTTGCGACGCCAGTGTTATTTACGCTTAACGAAGAAATGGAATATTGAATGAAGCCAAGCGTGTCCGACGGATTAGGCGCGCGACACAATGTCGTGAATTAAACACGCGAGTGTAAACCGCCGCCGCCACCGTCGTCGTCGTCGTCGTCGTCGCTCGGCGCCAGGGGGATTTCGAAAAACCAGTTTTACGACCTCTAATAATCGTTCTTTCGTGTCCCGAAGAATCCCACCGTCGAATTTAGTGTTCACGTCATCGCGATCTTTTCGCCGACCGCGTGACGTAAGCGGTCGTCCCAAATTCCTGAGCGTTCCGCAGGACTGTGCGGCCGAGACGGAGTTTCGCGAACAACGGGATTTTCCTAGGGTACATACTGTAATATCCGCGAAAGTCGGATACTCCGAGCGAGAAGATGAGAAACGCGCCGGGAAAGTCGAAACGCGCGCGCTAGTCAGCCAACCGCAAAAAGCGCGCGAAAATCGAAAAACGGAAAAGAGCGGTTGATTTTCTCTCTAACTCGAGCTAGAGCCATCATTAGTTTCGAATTACGAAGTGACGAGAAGTCGGTTTCTTTTTTTTTTTTTTTACCACTCACGTCAAATGAGTTTTTGATGAACATCTGCCGCTCTGTTAAATACTTTTCTTTAAATTTCCTGATAGATTTATAATAGGATATATGTAGCATCTACATAGCACAGGGAGAGAATAAAGAGGATACCTGAGCGAAGAAGACGACTGTTTACAAATTAGCTCGGTTGCGTTTGCTCGTGTCTGATGTTCAAGGTAATTCCGAAAACACATATTTGAACTGCGAATATCCCGAAACGCAATAGATGCGGCCGGAAGACAAATCTCTATTTGCGAACAAGCTGTAAAACGCTTATTTGCAGCTCGATCGAAGACATCGCGAGCGCGCTGCAGTAAAATCTCTCCGATTCTCCTTCTGAATTCTCTGACCGCGACGCAGTGTCTGCCGTTTCCCGTGAATGAAGTCGGAGAACAGTTGAAGACCCGATGGTGGTTTTTGCCGAGTTCAACCTCGGATTACCGGCAGTAACGTTTTACGATTTGTCTCTCTCTCTCTCTCTCTCTCTCTCTCTTCTCATCAAAATCGTTCGCGCTCGGTTCGTTCATAAAGAGCTCGTAAACAACTTGCATAAAATTGATTCGCCACGCTCGGCATCGCGGTGACATAAGGTGTTTCGACTCCAAAAAAACCGATGATTGCAAAATTTCGGAGATTTGCCGCGAGAGAATTGGGATAATTACGATCGGCAAATAAATTGTAACAAAGAGGGCGCGGAATGAGCGTATCTGGTGATTTCAGCGCTTTCTCACCGGTTTTTGAGCCTTTCATTTCGAGCCGGTTTCGTAATTGTAACGTCATCGCTGTTGAGCGTCAACCCGTTTCCGTTGATAAAGGTGTCTTTGTTAATTAGATCTTTTGCAAAAGTCGATCGCGACCGCGCGTATACTGAAATGACGTCAGTTCGTCGTTGAAATTAATTGATTTCTCTTAGCAATGATGACAAAGCGTCAGGGATTTTCGCCGAGTAGAAATTAAATTTCTGACGCTTCTTTAACACCAGAGAATTATTCTTACTAATGGCTGTCAACTCCCGGTCGTTTCGGTACAGTTTAAATTATCGAATGTCGCGACCGGACAATGCCGATTGCAGACAGACACAGAGTCGTTTCATCGCGTGGATTTACGAGCCTCGTCATTGGAACGCGCGCTATTGTGAAACGTCGCTCCAACGAGCACGAGATACGTTTGTCATTAATCAGACGTCGCGATATAATGTCGCAGGGAACGAAATGTCGCAGGTGCGCAAATACGCGTGATGATAACGAAGATGATTCTTTCAAACGGGCGAGAAGATGCGGGCCCGCGCAGTTTACACGCACGTTAAAACTCGCGCGCTGCGTGAGCGCGCAAGCATTGTGGGTTTATGGGTTACACGCCGACCGAGCGCGGGCCGAGCGCAATTATTCGGCGCGCACGACGAGCCGTGCTAATGAATATTGATGTGCCTCGCCAGTATACGCCTTGCTCGAGGTCAATGCATTAGCATTATTAACACTTCGGGCCATCGAATCGCGCGCGGCCCGGCCACGACGAAAGAGAAAATACGCTCGTGATTTTGCGGCGTACGTTTTTTTTTTTTTTTGTGTCTCGCGTCGCGTCAAACACGTGGCCGACGTACCCGAGTTCTCGTTCCTTTTTCACTTTTTACACATTTCTCAGCCCGCGCTGAATTTACTGTTGCCGTCCGTTGGAATATAATTCTTTCCAATCAATTAGTTCCAATCAATTTATCTCGCATTCGCGGGACGACATTCAACGACGACTGAGACGTACGACTTTTGAGAGAGCGGCTCCCAATTTGGCGAAGCTGTTTTTTTCTTTTTCATTTTAATGAGATTCACGATTGTGCTGTTGAAGCGCTATTCGTCGCGAGGGGAAACGGGGGAATACTCGCGAAGAAGAGATCGCGTGCTGAATCAAGAGAAACGTTCGGTGTGTGTCCGCCATTCGCGCATTTTATCGATCGACCGTTAAGCAGAATACTTCGGAGGCTTTTTGTCTCGAGCCCGCAGTTAACTTTCTGCGCGGAGACGTCTTTCTGCTGGCGGTTAAGCGATTAAGCGGGGAGAAAGTACGTCCAAGAGAGCTTTTCTCCGGATCGCTTCGGCAGCTTCGTCGATAACTTTGGCTCGAAACGCTTTTCTCGGTTTTTCTTTCCTCCGAGGTGAAAAGTTCTCCAGGTGGGAGAACTTTTGCCGCTTGTGATTTCGTCTGGAATTCATGGCTGTGCGAATCGTAAATAACGAAACGCACATCGGCATTTCGCCGACGTGTAACAGCCAATGACAGCTTCGTGTAGAGAATGTAGTGAATGGTAACAAGAGAGAGGGAAGGGGGAGAAAACTTACGCGAAGTGCCGTGTGAATAAATTAGATGGGAACTGGTCGAGTAATGAATCGCCTTGCCCCCAGGATGTAACCAAAGCTGGCCGCACGAAATTTGACAGCGGACTGACAGTAGTACCAGTCTCTGATGCTCTATGGACGGAGTCTCTAAGCGCAAATTAAATTGTGTGCGATCTGTTCGTTTTGACTGCTTATATGCCCGTACAAAGATTTGACGTCGCAGATAAATCGCAGATAAATTCAGAAACAATTTTGCTCCGGAACAGTCTCAAGCGAAATTGGTTTATTTTTATTATTTTTATTACACATATTGGTTTATTTTTATAAAATATACATAATAAACAACACTTGTAAAGAATATTAGATTGATTTACTGAACGTAATTGCATTGCAATTTTCGTTCTAAAATAACAATAAAAATAAAAAACTTAGTGAACAATGTTTTTTCTCTCCAAATTACCGAAGGAGAAACAAACGAAACGGACGTTATTCGTTGTTGTTGCTCGCGGAGATTTCATTCGCGATACGAATTATACGCGTACAGCAACGTTACACCGACCTGTGCATCACCTCGAGCTACACGCGGGGAGAGGAGGGAATGGCGCTGTTATTTAAAAAATCCTAACAAATGGCCGATCAGACCGGGCTTCTTATTATCCATGACTCCTTGGAGCGCTATAGCACGCCAATTGCGAACTTTCATTACGAGTCACGCTCGGCTCGACGAACGCAACGCCGTGATCGCGATAGGCTTCCGCGAGATCGCGCGGAAGTGTGCGCGAGCGAGAGAGAGAGAAAGAGAGAGAGAGAGTCCGGATCACAGGAGAGAAAGAGAAGAGAAAGGAGGCTCACAGAGCGCGATAGGTAGCTCTGTATATGCTCATAAATATTAAGATACTGCTCTGCCTAAGCCGATATCGAAGTATTTATTGTGACTCGTTTGTTAGTACATATATAATGTAATTGTTGTACTCCAGCCAGAAGTGGTAATGACATTTACTGGCATTAACTGGCGATCGTAAATAGAGTTTAAGCGATAATTTCAGGTAGAATATCCGTCATATCCGAGGCGCCAAGAAATCGGAGTTAATACGTAAGGAGCGTAAATACATCCACCTTTAAGTGCATCTACTTTTTTCTTTTTTTTGTAATGAGAAAACTACTAGACAGTTGCAAAAAAAACCCAATGCAATTGGTTGTCATTCAAACGAAAGAGATGCAATGTGACGATGAGAATTCGCAAATTTTATTTATGGTGAAACGCACTTCTCACAGAGCCATTTTCGCGAGTCGCAAAAATAATGATATAACGTCCCCTAACAACGTCGTTTGTCTTCATCTCAACCCTGTTTCCAACCCCGGAAGAGCGAGAGAGAGCGGGCCTCGCTTCGTCATCGTTGGTCCCGCCGGCGTGCCGATAATCACGATGATCGATCATCCGCGGTTCGACGGACGCACATATCGATTAGAGCCGCCGCGTTTCGCGCGCTCAAGTCGCCGCCGCCGCCGCCGCCGCGTGCGTAGGCGATCAGCCTCGGAGCGACCGCGCCGCCGATGCACGCGCAATAGATGCACACGACGATGGTTTTGCACGTGTGTTCGTGACTCACGGTAGGTATTTCTCGCGCGACAAACCGGTAACCAAGCCGCGGCCGTTACACCGCGGCCACTTTGTCTCTCGACCCCGCCTCGCGCGGGCTCTTAAAGTCGCGTTTACAAGTGTCGGCGGGCGCGAGGATTCACGCCGCCTGTCACGCTCTCGTACTACGTCCGCGTGCGGAACGGATGGATTTAAGGGGAATGAGAAAAAGGGGAACGTGTTCCAAGGCCGACGCGCGCGCGCGCGCGCTTGCGCGAGTCGCAAAGCCGTTCAACTCTTTCGTCGCTTCGTGATAGATTGCGCGTAAGACTTCTTTTCCCGAGGGTTGAAACTTGGGCGTGTTTCCCAAACACATATTGTTATGAATTTAGTTTGCGATGTACTTTGCGACGTGGATTTATTCACGCGTCATTAATACGACAGAAATAAACGCGGCTGTGTGAGAAAATTGAACGCTTCTATGAAATGGTTTCCCCGGAGAGATGTGTTTCACGATGAAATGCGTGCGTGTATCGTACATGTACGTTGTTACGGTGAGACAAGACTTGAAATAATACTTTTTGTTGGTTTTGATCGTCGCGGAAAAAAAAGTTTATCAATGTCGAGCGTAACAACGCGCAGATTGAAATAGAAATCTCTATGTGATGATTGTATAAGATCGGGAGAAAATAAATGAATGCCAAGTAGTAGTGGCGCGCGAATATGGTCAGACGAACAACTTTCGCAAAAGACTGAAAGCTACGCGCAAGATTACGAACGCACGCCGCCGAACGTCTCAATCTTGACATCCTTTTCGCACGAAACTGCTCACTATTTTCCCCGGGCACTATGACTATTTCTCACGTTTCGATTGACATTAATTGCGGGCGTTTAAGAAATCTTATACGACCAATCACCAAAGAAACGGATTGCACGCGTTTGAACTTTCGCTCATAAATCACTTATCGACGTACGGCGACTTCATAAAGCTGTAGCGAATGGAAGAAGAATTCGCTGTCGGTTTTCGCAGAATGGCTTTTTGCCATTCATCAGCGATCGTCTACTCCCTCTCGGTTAATTCGTTAATGTCATGCCGGACAATCGCAAAGTCAACGTACACCTCCGTGGAATTCCACGAACGCGCGACGTGCCGGCCTCTTTTGTCGACGATCCCGCCTGTTAAATTAACGACACGTTCCAAGTATTACCGAGTCGCGCTCCCTCGAACCGCAGGGGGTTAAATACGGCTTTAACACTCGGCGCGGAACTTGTCTCTTTTTTTGAGCAAATATTGCCATTTGTCTGACGTCGATGAGTTACGATCGACGATAAATCGAAGCAATAATGTGATGCAATGCGAAATTCGCTTTTGCGGTTACTCATTTCTTCTTATCCTTTGTACGCGCACATGTGTGTGTGTGTGTGTGTGTGTATACGCGCGCTTCCAGTTTTATCGCAAGCACGCAGGAACAATAACATTGCAAATTACGAAAGTGAATTGCGCCGCGTAATATGCATATAATCATAATATCAATCCGCGTACACAACACACACTTCACAAAAGCTATTGAGAGGATTTTGCATAATCACAAGCTATTCCATATAATTATTTGAGTCTTCGCTTTAACAATTATTTGCTTAGAACAAACAGTGTAACAATGGATGAATGAAAGCTCGAGAGAAAAGCTTGAAATTGAATCACGAACCAGTCCGTCTTAACGGTAGCAGATTTCCAAGAGGATTATGAAAGAGGAAAGATCTTGATCATCGCGCTCGAAAAAATTCTTTTAGCTCGTTATAAAAAAAAGAAAAAAAAACTTCTTACTATTTTTAAAGATACTTATATTTATCATTTTAACATTTAATTTCTCTCCGCCTTCTAAATCAAAGATAAGAGGAAGAAAGGGAGAGAATGTACGTAATGGAGCGAAACCCCGTAATTAATTTACCTCACGAACCAAGAGCTCTCTGGACTCGCTCCAACTCGAGAGCCGCTGTGTTCAACAAGACTAGTAAGATGCCGCACTTAAGCGGCACCGTGGCGACGTAAAGTTGCGTACGGAGTTTCTACGATCCCGGGGAAACCACCCGGCGATAGCACGCGATAGCCGTTTGTGTTTCCGTCGCGCAGACAGCGCGGCATTTAACACCAGGCGGAAGAGAAAGTGCGCCGCGTGCGCTCCTGTCCCCCATGTTCTTTTCTTTTTTCGTCGGATCTTTCTCGCCTTCCAACCGCGACAAGTTATCGCGTTTACGGATCAACGCGGCGGCGGCGACGGCGGCGGTCGCATGGAAGAGCTCGGGCGCGAAGGGAAGACGCGCGTGGGCGCTCCCTTGGCTTCTTCTTCTATCCACCTTGCGTCGCCGAAGAAGTCGTCAACCGCCCCTCTTCGGGACTTTACGACTGTCGGGCGTAAGGCCGGTACTTAAAGCTAGTAAATCAAGCGGCACTTTCGACTTTTACGACGGCTAATGATCGACACCGCGCCGCCGTCGACTCGTGCTCGAATCCGCGCGCGTCGGCTGCCGCGCGTAATTACAAGGAGAGATATTTGCATGTATTAGGCGCCGATGCGCGCGCGCGCACACACACAATTAAGTCGTATTCCGGTTAAGCACGATGGACTTGCTTGGGAAATATTTCTTTTTGTACGCACTCGTACTTGTTTTAATGTTGCCGGAGATTTCTCGCATGCGCGCACGCGCAACGTACTCGTACGCGAGCGGAAATGGAAACCGTATAGGCGGGAACCACATATATATATTTCTCTCTTCGAACTTGCGTGCTTCAGATAGATTCGTCAGAATGGCAAACTGTCTGTTGACACATAGATTTTTATCAAGAGAGATTAGTTTTCTTCAGAAAGCGAAAAGTTTCGCTCTGAGAAGATAAAGTTTTTTCCTCGAGAAATCTCTTTCTTTCTTTCTTTCTTCGATTAAGTTTTCCCCAACAAAAATAAACTTTGAACGCAAACTTTTTTAAAATTATATAATTACATTTTTCGAATGAAACTTCTATTACCTCTGAGATATCGAATACCGCATCGATTTACCGTAAAAAATTACCACCTATCTGATGGCAATGATGTACGTTTCTTTTTTTTTTTTTTTTTTTTTTTTTTTAGGACAGGCATAAAAAAAGTGCGACGCGCGTTCTCGCAGAATGAAAGAAATAATTAATTGTCATGCGTCCCGGCGTAATGATCCGCGACTAAAGGCGAGAAACTTCATGCCGAGGTACGTGAAGAGAATCTTCGGCTCGCCAATTAAGAAGAGAGACGCGATACCCGCCGCGAAATCACGCAAGATAACGACAAGGCTCGTTTGCCGTGGCAAACGCGCGCAGCTTCCCAAGCCGAGCGACGGAAGGAGCGCGATTCGTTTCACTTTCATTTTCACTTTTCTCGGCCAGTTATGCTAATTTCATCCCTCCGTCGCGTCGTCGATAATATTAGATCATTAAATCGAAGTTCTCTCTTGTACACACTCGTTTCGACTGTCATAATCGAGAATGAGAAATGGCGGGTAGATACGCACGTATCTATCCATATCTATATATATATATATATACATATGCAAATATCTCGAATTTCACATATATACTCGCGTCGCGTTAAGTGATTTTTAAGTAACACGCGATACCCACCGTCCTCTCCGCGCGATACCCGAACATATTATCGATTCTGATATCTGATACGAGAGATTCTCCGTGTGTGATTCCGACGCGCGGTGTATGTACGTAGGGAAAAAAATTTCACGGAACTTGTGATAAAGCTACGTGCGCATTTTGCATCTTGTTAAGATATGCCGCGCGTATGTTATCGTACGTATAATTTCTAAAGATAGAAATTCTCACTGCGCTTTTTCTCAGACGTTATATCATCGATCGTACTAACGTCATCAGAGCAGAAACTTCAAGATTCTTTTATTATTAAAACGAAAAAACGGTTTGTTTTTCTCAAAGCAAATAGGAACGAAATAGAAACAAGAAGTAAAAGTAGAAAATTCATCAGATATTTTTCGAAACATCGCTCTCGTAATGACGGTACACGTTTTTTGATTGGTCCAGCGGCCACGTCCTCGCCGTGATCTTGGCGACCTTGAAGCCTCGTGGCTACCACAACATCGGCGAATAACCTCAACTGGCCTCATCCCTTCGTCCTTCCTCGCCTCTCCTTGTCCGCCCACCAATCTCGTCCTGCGCCGGATCGATCTTAAGCATTCTCCACAATGAAATTTCCTACTAAACATTCCATTGTGTGTGTGATAGAGCTGCGGTGAGAACACAAATAGTTTCGTTCGCGACGCCGTGCTAAATATAGCATTTTTGAAAAATTTTAAAAATTTTTGCGTCTCTGGTATAAATCAACCAGCCCAGTATTGATTGTTGGTGTGTGTCAACACATGAATAATACAATGTGGCGCGAATTGCCGAAGCAACAGACGTTCGATAAGTCATTCCTTCGACAAAACATCTTCGTCAAGTGACTCGAACAATTCGCTGGCCGTCGAGTGCAATCGAAAACTTTCTTCTGGTCCTCTCGATATACCGCATGTATATTCAAGACACTCCAATCCCGTGTGGAACAAAGTGCTCTCGCATCGAGACGAGGAGTGTTTTAGAACGGTGGTGAAAAGCAAAGTGCGTTTCAAGTACGACATGCCTTTCCGTAATCTACACAGTAGTCGAATATAGTGTTAATGTAAGTTAAACATTCCGTGTGACTCTCTTTTTAAGTTGTCCGGTATCTCGTTTTTATTGCCACCGTTTTAGTAAATTGGCCTACGCGTACTGTAAATATTAGACCGTGTTTTTCTTAGTAACTACTTCGGGACGCATTAAACCAATCAAACGCTCTATTGCGCTCAATCAAACTGATTTTATGTCCATTTGATCGAGGACAAATTACACAGGCACGCAGACTGCAGCTGGAGAAAAGTCGTAACGTCTTATTATCTCGCGTTCAACTGCGAGTCGTCTGTACTGATTATACAGTAAATCATTTCAACGTGGTCCCCTTCTCCCCGACCACAAACTTCTCGGAAATCAAACGACTTCCAATGCTTCCAATGGATTGTACCCGTTTGTGTTTTGCGTTGCGCACACTTGTATGTGTGTGTGTGTGTGTGTGTGCGTGCGCGTATGTGGGTCAGTGAGGCGATCAACATCGACGTAAACGTCTCTTATCGATCAACATCTTATCGAAAGTAAACACGGTAAGACTTCGTAGTACTACGAAGATAAGGGACCAACATAGTCCATTCATTCGTCGACGCTTGTTCCAATTAGCGGCTTTGGCTTTTGATCGATGAAGCTTATCACGCGCCTCGACCTCGGACATTTTCGAACTGTTTTGAACTTCTTGCAGAAATCGTGATTAAAGTTAGTCGAAATCAAGTTGCGATTCAACACTTTCATGAACGTGTATATATATGTACAATATATATAGTATTAATCATAGTTGAGAAAGAAGAAGAAACTCTTCACTCGATACGTTTTTTCTTTCGAAAAAGAATTTTGTAAGACTTCTTCGACGAAGCATCTTCGACGTGTATATGTGACTCCAAGTGGAAGAAGTAGAAAGGGACTCTTGTGATATCGCGCGCGCATAAGTTAGGGGAACTGCATATCCACTTTCTATTTAATAACACTCGTGTCCCCAGCCGCGAAGAAGTTCGAAAGAGCGCGAGGTATCGAGGAGAAGGAGGAGAATTTTTGAGAGAAAATTTCATGAGGACTTGTTGCTTCTCTCATTTTATGGAACTTCTGCTGCACTTCGTGTATACACTCTTCTGGGAATAGAATTTTATAGAACTTCTTCTCTCTCTCTCTCTCTCTCTCTCTCTCTTTCTCTCTCTCTTTCTGCATGCGCGTCTCGGGGCCACCCGAGTTTGTTAAATTTCCAACATACCCATTTCCGGCGCATAATACCTGCTATCTCGTGTTCCTCTTTATTTGTGGTTTTTTTGTTTGTTTTTTTTTTTTTTTACAGGATGCAACAGAATTTGACGCGTTCCTTCATATTTCACGCGCGAGTATTGTCATCGGTGACCGTCCGAAATATTTACATCGGGGGGAAAAGATGTAGGGGAGGAAAGAGAGGAAACCAGACGTCATTTGTTCGCGCGTATTATTTGTGTAACTCGCACGCGAGAAAGCCCATTCGCTCGTTGAAAAATATATTCTGGTAGCGACGGCAGTAACTGGAAGTAATAATTTCTCTACGGCGACTTCGCGACATTCCGGTTTTTTCTTTCTCCTCGCGCTCCGGCACATAACACCGAGTGGCCGGTCGGTTGACATCGTAGGGAAGGGAATGCAAACACGACGGAACTGTGTGCGCATTGCTTATGTACCCACGTGGGTGGTTAGCTTAAAGTGGGTGGCTGCTCGGCCGGCCGGACCGAACGGTGGGAGAGAGAGAGAGAGCTCAAGTGCTCACTAAAATACTTGAGCTTGTAACCTCTGGTTTACCTTTCTGTCGACCTTCGAGACGCTGAACGTCGACAACATCCAGCTCGACGATCGACGAAGTACACCACGATTATCAAACGGGCTTGGTGAAAAATTTATTAAAATCACGGAAGAGATTTTACAAACACATTTATAATTAAACGCGTTAATGAAATAACAAACTTACATTCTTTCTCGAGAAAGCGCGTGTGATAGTAGGAAAAAAAAAAAATACTTTACTATCTGAAAGTTGATTGGTTTGAAATTTTAATGACACTTTTAATTTAATGGCTGCGTGGTGAAACGCGTTAGCAGGAAATATAAAAGCTTGCTTTACGGTAAGTCCGTATAAACGCGATGCGACGTGATGCGGATTATTTGTCGAACGATTGCGTGACAGCGTCGTTGTATCACGCTGCTGATATGCGAGCAGCTCAACAAAGCTATTAAAACTTGAGCCATAACACTCAGCTTCGCACGCACCTTCGGCTCCACGTGTTTGCGATAACGCCGCTCCGCCCGACTTTATGACGCGTGATAGCGACTTAACAACCGGAACAATATGCCGGGAGAGATACCGCGCACAGAAACTCGCAGAAACGACGACGTTCGCGCGCGCTTCTTCGACCCGAAGCCCTACTTTTAACACAAACGAGACGTAGACTGTCAGACAATACGAGGGTCTGGCAAACACGGCGACATATATATTTGAATTTCTTATGTTTGAAGTTTTCCGTTTCCACGTTTTCCCGTTTCTCTTAAAATATATATCGGAAGAAGAGAAGCGTTGAAAGTTAGGAAAATACAATTTTCTACAAAAGTATATTTCTTTTCTTCGGTAAATTTTTATTTCTCTTTCCTCGCCATTTGTAATAAAAAGTTTTCCTTACTAAATTGTTATTTGATCGTTCTTCGCAAAATTTGATTTTTTTTCTCGAAACGGAAACAAACGTTGATGTCATATCTGAGCGAATTTTTTGATCAAAATAAAACACCTGATTATTACAACGATTACTAAGAGAGCATCTCTCCAAGAGCAACACGATTCGAAACTATACAATTAACAATTGCAACGCAATCGCCTCGCCTTGCGGCGTGCATCTTAATTACTTTCGTAAATACACGTCGGGAGACAAATTGCATTCCTCGGCGGTACCAATCGGCGCGCAATTATGCGACGTCTCATAACTCAGATCTTCTTCTTCCTCCTCTTCTCGTGTTCCATTGTGCGACGTCCTTGCGCGACCGCTGTCGTCGACGAGGAACCAATCCTCCTCCTCCTCCTCCTCTCTCGAATCTTCCTTGTTCGCACGCGAGAGAGTCGCGAAACGCATGTGCGAACGACCTCGTATTACCGCGACGCGGGCCGCGTAGGACGAGCAGTGCTCTTTTTCCGCGTGGGGAGAGATCCTGCGAAACTTTTTCTCCGCGCGTACGACGACGCTACGTGGGCGTCGCGTGTGCCCACGTTCTCCAATGTTCCCTCCGTCGCGCCGCGCCGTTCTCTACAGAATCTCTTCTCTTCAGCGCTCCCTCCCGGTTTGCTCTTCAGCTCGCTCCTCCGTCGACAGATCGTTGAGATCTTGACGCGGAAATCGCGGTTGTTTTTAAGCCTCTCCGCCACTTCAGCTTTTCATCTCGTTTTTTTTTACTTTTGCAAGCTTGCATTCGGTACGAATGCAAGTGGCCGCGCGCGTGAAAATAAATCGAAGACAGGCGTTTCACCTGAACCGTTTAATCTTCCATGCTTCAACTGACATAGTCCATTAGCCGCACGACGCATGCTATCGTTATTGATTATATTTTTGCGATGATGAAATCAGGTTTGCGTCTCGCAATTACTCACGGCATGTACTCTGGCTCGAACTTTATTCCGACTGATCGCGGGTGACAAAGTGCAGTCTGTTGCGATTAATTATCTAATTCGATTTTTATGTCCTAAACGTCGATTCACTTTAGATATCGTCGTTTCTGCCATGAGGAGAGACACAGATAAGGCGCAGATAGCGAATCGCGCGCGTTACGTAAGATACTATTTTTTTTTTTTTTTTTTTATCTGATAAGCGTTGCGAGATTTTCTTTTCATTAGCGAAATAAAGCCTTGAGACTGAATGGCTACGTACTTACGGGCCGAAGAGTTTCGTTTCGCGTAATGAACTCGTTGTTCGCGGGGATAGACACACGTGATGCTCATATAAAGCCGAGAGATCAGCCACGCCGATAAACGGATTAATTAAACACGCCCCGAATTGCGGCAGAATGAGCCCAGCTCTAATTAACTCGGCCCGTTTAAGATTGCGATCGCGCGGGGTTATACTTCGCGCCACCCTTCGCGACACTTCGTACTTATAATACTTCTTCGACCGCGTTATCTTCTCGTTTGTTGTCACCGTTGTCACCTTAATGTGCGGCGAGTCGCACATCCGATTCGTTACGTAAGCACAAACAGCGTGTATTGCGTCGTAGCGTATATATATATAAAACGCGATACACTTCGAACACGTTCGAGCTTCGCGGAAGTTTATTTTAAAAACATTTTTATGAAGGTAGCGAATATTTTTATCAATACTTTATTTTTATCAATATTTATTTTCGTACGTTAGAAGAAGTAGACGAAAATTTAAGCAAACGTAAATGTGATATTGGTTATGAGTGCCAACTTAAAACACGTTTAGTCAGACTATTTCTAACATATGATGTCATCAGTCTCAATCTGACCTTGTAACCTTATCGAATTCATAAACTTGGCGCATGATAAAACAACGCCGCACTATTTAGGTAGTTGGGAACGTGAGGGAACACGCTTTTGCGTGCTGTCGTCGCAGTTGTAATTTGTTTCAGTGCAACTGCACCGAGCGCGTGTTCTTATTGGGTTGGCGCAAATACACCGCGTATAACCTTCGTCGTCATTACCGCAGCGAACTTTGCGGACGCGTTTGCTACAATCTATAGCTTTGAAATCCGTGAATTCAGTGTTATGAATGTGACACACGTGGGTAATAATTATCATCCCCCGAGCACCGTTCTGATATATAGCAGCGTTGAGGGTGATATAGTAATTTAAGCCTAGGCTTACGGCAAATGGGGGAATTACATCGCAAGTAACTTGATCAGAACCCCGCAAAGTTATTTTCACAATCGCTGGATTGTCTAATTAATTTTCAACATAGACCATTTTAATTTAACCAAGTTTTATATGAGACTTTTTGTGTAGACAAATCCTTACAGTAATGATTAATCTGTAGATGAGTTTTGCAGAAATTGAGCCAATTTCTCAGAAAGTTATTATCTAATTGGACACAGGCCAGATCGCTTGCGTGTCCGGGCTAGCGGAGGAAAATTAATCGAATATGATCTGTAATCGTCATCCCGGATGCGTTCCGGTGAATCATACGATCAGCGACCACAATGAACGTTATACCGCATAGAACAGATCTGATCGTTTTTGATTAAAGCTGTGGACTCGCTTTCCCGTTAAAAGTGAAGAGAAAATTTAAGGGAATAAATATTTTTCTGAATCATCAAATATCGAGAAAAAAAATCAATTTTATTTTAAATCGCGATATCGATATGTGAACGATTAAAAAAAAAAAAAACAGTTCAGCTTCACATTTCTTTCTCTCTCTCCTGTTTGGTTTTATCAACTGTCACTATCACGAACTTACTTCCCGCAACAAACCTACCACAACTGTCCCCGAGATAAATCCATAGCAAACGAATGCATCCGAACGATTATTCCATTTACACCATCCGCACGTTCGCGAATAATAGCGTACGTCCCGAAATTGGGAAAAAAAGCTTCCGATACCGCACCCTCTCAATATCCTCAACGTGACATCACTATCTCGCGGTCCAGCTTTTTTTTTTTTTTTTTTGTTTTTTAATATCTCCGCTGGACCAGAAATAGGAAATATCTTCCATCTTCGATCATCGACAGTTTTGCGCACCGCAAGCGTCAGTTACGCAAGCACAGGTCGTTGCAGCAGAAATCTCCGCTGCAGAGAGTTTCTGCTGCCACCAGTCCCCACTCTCTCGACTCTCGATGGTGCGACGCGGTGAAGACGAAGATCACGCCGAGGTCCACACGGCGAACGGCACATGCGACGCACGTATTTCTCGGTGCTGAGTGCGCGACTCGCTTATGTGTACGCCCGCTGTGTGCGGCCAGTCGTTGTACGTGCACACGTGTGAACGCACGTACGAGAGAATGGTGTGTACGCGAGCGTGTGTGAGAAAAACGATATTTTTCTAAAATTAAGAGATTTGTCAGACACCTAACCGAGAGGATCAAAAAAGATCGGCGATTCGAAACGGCGCGAAATCAATGATTACGAATCAGAGTTGCAGAGCGGAGGCGACTTTTTAATTCGCGCGCGGAATTGTTTGCGTTGCGTCGCGCATGAAACTTGGCTTCGTTAACTAATATTGTGAAATTTGTGTTTGTGGGATGAACTGTGATGAAATTAGCTTATCCGTAGAATATGTGCTTTGTGTAGTTCGTACGTTGGTGTACACGTGTGTCAGTTACACTGGAAACAAACTTCCTGTGTCAGAACCACCAACCGAATATAAATGTCGGAGCAGAGTTGAAAATTTAGTAATATTTTTTTTTTCGTGATTGGACTTTATTTGTCGTTGTATAACACACACATACATATACACAAGTCAGGTATGTGACACATGTGTGTTATCGAAGCAGCTACGTCAATTAACATCGATTCCATCTCTCGATAAATATATTGTCAATTTGTTTAATTTATTTCTCCTTGTTTTTGATGCTTGATTTTTTTTTTAGTTAAACACTTCGATATAGAGACAAGAAATCCATAAAGACTATAGCCGACCTTTAGAAAGAAAGATAACTTCGAAAAGATTTCGATGACATGTGTAACGTATCTTTCGATAACACCGAACAATACACAGAAAACAGATTTTGTTGGGAAAGCGAGAAGATTAGTTATCGTATGGGAACAGAAAAAACAATTTTCCAAGCCTACCACATTTCTTGTTTCACAAAACGTTTTTCGATTAGATATAAAACAAAGAATTCAGTAAGCTCGTTAAGTTTTTTCGCTGTCCATGCGGCGGCAAAAATTTTTTTTGTTTCAATTGTTCATTTCTGTTTTTTTTTTTTTCTTAAATTTTATGTTACCTTGCACATTGTGTGAACTGCGTAACGTACGAAATATTATACAGTATAATATTTCTTATATAAAATTCAAAAACTCAGAAGCGCATATTAATCAGTTTCTCGCGAATACGTTATCGTCGAGTTATTTTCTGGAAGCAAGTGTCTCCAAACGACAACGTATATAGCATATTGATTTCTTATATCCGACAAAGCCGATGTAGAAATGTACGTACATTATCACGCAGCATGTGCCGTGACGTAAAAGACGGCGCTCTAAGTATGTAAACATTTGTATAGCTGTTGCGAGATAACTCTGCAGCTACGGTATCGAAACAAATTTGCAGAAAACTGTACTGCGATTATATATCTAGTCGGTTATCGCCCGATTGAATTATGCATCCAGCTTAGCCATACTTTGATGCTGATCCGCTCAACACAGACGCGTGGGCGGCAATCTTGCATTATTGCTGAGAGACGTTGCTTGCCAGGCTACGAGGAAGTTGTTGGTTCATAGAATCTGGACTTATCTTCTCTCTCTCTCTCTCTCTCTCTCTCTCTCTCTCTCTCTCTCTCTCTCTCTCTCTCGCGCGCGCGCAACTTGATGAATATTTTTAACAATATAACAAAGTTTGTATGCAATATCAAGTTTTAATCCGCCGGAAATATCTAGTAATT